>WHPZ01586230.1:0-24919 GCA_016617965.1 Macrosiphum rosae
TTTTTTTTTTATAATATGTAATCATGTTGTCATATATTTACCTTTTAAACTATGGTTGACTTGGGTTTTATATTTTTATTTATCAACTATGTGTAGAATCGCATATATTTATATATTATTTTTTTTTATCCTTGGCATTGATCATTGTAATATGATTAAATGCATGTGACGAAATAATAGATCGGTCGATTTAAAACATCGTCCCTCGCCGTCTGTCACCGATACTTAAAAATATTCTACCAACCTAAGGACTAGTCATAGCCACCCATATAATCATTGGATTACAGAATTTTTTTTTTGTTGAATGTTGACTATTAAATTTATATTCAACGACCACTTATTTGGAAGTAAATAAATAATCATAAAAACATTATTTTTGTCGACCCCGTGACAACATCAACTTCTATTTAATTTTATATACAAAATCCATATGACCATATCATTTAAATGTCATTCTTGACTGAAATAATTATTTTAAAATATGAAGACATATTTATGTTACATTGGGGCTGTGTTGTATCATATGTAATAGGTGGAATTCCAAAAAAAAATATACAATATTCAATATCTAAGCTATAGTAACAACGTAGAAACAGGCATTCTACAAAATTAGGTTAAGATAACAATTATATAATAAAATAACAATTAGTATAATTTTAAGCATATTCAATAAGTACAATGTAACTAGGTTAAACATAATATCGATATTACCGACAGTGCTTCGATTGTAAAATGTATATTATATAAAGAATACTTAATATGTGAAGACAGAAAGAGGGTCAGTGGGTGGTGATCGTATATTCGTATGAATCGATTACCACTGCAGATCACCATTTTTAGAGTTAGTGTGGTGATCGTGTGACTCGATCACCACTGAACGTCCATGTTTAATAAAAGTACTTATAATATTATAATATTATTGGTTCGTTTATTTTTGTACGTTTTAAGTGATCGATGTGTACTAACTACGAAGATCTATGATAGTTTATCAAACAATATTCTTTTACTACACCTACATTCAGACATTTTATCATTTAACCTTGAAAATATATAAAACAAATGTAGATAATATAATATGTGTCATATTGTGTAAACAAATGATGACTGACGATATTTAAAAAACGCTTTTGCGTAGGATAAACATTTTAAACGTAAAATGTAATTTACTACTATATGGTTTGTTTACCGTTTAAAACTTTTTTTATTTAAAAAGAATTAGATATCTAGGATCTGTTTTATATGATAAGATAAATATTAAAAAGGCAGGTAAATGGATGTCGCTTACTGTACAGAATAGGTTACAACTTACAAGTGGGTCACTGTCTAATGGATAGTATTAAATTTTGAATTCAATGATATAATATCATTGCATACCAAAAACGATTCTAAGCTGGGACAGTTTGTCAGTGCAGTGGATATTTTATATTATATTTATATTGTTATATGATAGGTATAGCCGGTAAGTTGAATTAATATTATAAAATTACAATAAAATAACTAAAATTGTTAGTCTTCGTTATTTAATATGTAATTTCTTCCAAATTTGAACATAAAATAACTATGTGTAAAAGAAAACTATGTTTTTATATTTTTGAGATTTATTGATTACAGAACAACCTACTTACATGGAACCTTGTTGTAAGTTTTCAATAATTAGCTATACAAGTTGAACATTTTATAAATTTTAAACTACAAAATCATTAAAAAAAATTGTGCCTTCATATTTTTAATATTTTTCAACTGCTATTTAAGCAATATATCAGGAGCCTTGTATTCAATTTTGGCTCTTTTTTTGCCAACCAAATTTTTTTATTGATATTTATAGAAAAAAAAACTAAAATAATTGAAATTTGAAATTGTCCGTAAACAGCTCAAAATATTTTGAATATTTCATGGTGTATTGCAAAATATGCTAATATAAATGTTCAGTCAAAACGTCATGTACCGTCATTTGTTTAAGAATTATGCCAAAAATCAAATTTTGTCGAAAACCAATTGCGTAAAAATTCCCGTTTTTCCTTAATTTTTCTTTTGTTTTTCACGGTGCTTTCGAAAACTACTAGGAAATTTTTACTTTTGACTCCTTAAAGTACCAACTAGATTCACTTTCCTATCAGAAAAGATACTGTTGAAGAAAATCCAAGTACTTTTACTATCCTTAAAGGTGATGGTTGATGACAGACACAAAAAAAAATACACACATCATTGTAAAATCAATACATTAATCAGAATCTAAAATATAGGCTAAAATATGTATAAAGACAAAAAAATTATTTTTATGAAAACAGAAACCCATTAACGATACTTCCTCTTTACATTTATCTGTTACATCTATAGTTTATCTTGTAAATTATTACGATTGCACTTCTGTTTCAGAAGTCTTTGAGGACTACTATTTATTAGGTAGGTACCTATTGAATTTGTGTATAAGGGTGGATTTTGAATCAGGAATCATTTTTTTCCTATTCTCTGTGTTATACTATTAATAAGTATAAAACTTGTGTAATTAAGAAAATATTAAATAATAATGTTCATCTATTGTTTTGGCCAATTTTAGCATTTCTAATAAAATGCGATAGGAATGTAGGATCTTTGAAAAATATTTATCACTTTTAGTCATTGTAGGTATATTATATACAGATGGATTCATATATTTATTAAAAATAACGTTACACCATTAGATAAAATAGCACATACAGTATTAGTTAAAATTACCTTTAGGTACCGATGCAGTTGAGTGCCATTAATTATTTTTATTTTTACCATCTTGTGATATTATTGTTTCAGTATCTGTAATTGTTGCTGTTTCGATTTTCGGAGTGACCTGAAGTATACAGTTTTATTATATTTTGTTTGGTATAATATGTAAAAATGGGTTAATAAATAATTATGATTTATGTGTGTATCTATATAGTTACTTTAAATGTTGGATAAAGGCCTAGTAATCCCGTTCTTAAATTTTTGCCTTTAGAATAACCATTCCAATGATTTCCAGCTACGAAAATCTGATCTTCTACTTGCAGATCTATTTCGCCCGGTCCATCGGCCTTATGTGGTAACACGGCTTCGTTTATTCTATGTTCTTGACCACCAAAATAATATATGTCATCTAATGATGTGAACCGACTTGATGCATCGGGATAGAGACTGTTCATTATTTCATAAGCTACGCGACACAACTAAAAATTATAAAAGGGTTTTATTTAAATAACGTAAATATGAGTATTATATTAAAGTAACTTGGGTTCTTTCAAATTAATTCGTTGATAGGTACCTGTGACGAAAAAGTACATACTAAGTGGTCACTGAGGGATAAAAAATGTATGTCAACAATTATACCAATTAAAGCTTCTTTAGAATTTCGGTTTTTCACGGACGCTGTTTTAGATATGTCATCAGAACCGATTATTTCGTACTCAGGATAACTAAAACATTTAACGAACAAATTCAGTGCACGTGAACAAGCTGTTCGCATACCATAGGGCATAAATTTATTTTACATACTTGCGTTTGGCCTCATCAAATAAAGTTTGCTCGTCTGTAGCTAAATAAATTCTTTTCCGGCTAACATTACCACTCAGCTCTTTTTGTTTATAATATTCTTCGACGTGAATCATATATTCATCTAGAGTATGTAAACTGGCTTCAGTATTAATTTTGTCTGTTCTTCTAATGTGTACTCTAAATACATACAAATAATTATATATAAGCATTTTTTTTATATATTGTATTAAGTTTAAATATTTGTTTAGGTTAATAAGGCTCTGTCAACTGTGTGCATTTTAAAATAAAGTTATATTTGTATTTAAATTAGTCCAATTGTTTCGTGTTAACTTGACCTTTTGTACATACTACCGTCTACCTACCTATATAATAATATTAGGTAGGTATGCAGGAAAGTGAGTTGGGCCAAAATTCTATATTAGTTTAAAATTTAAATTAAGATCAAACAGTTTAATTTTAACACCTATTAAAGTGTCATAAACAGAATCACAAGTAAATATTTTTTGTACCCAATATTGATATTTTGGTTGGGTGTGGTAGGTTGGTAGGTATCTATTTTTTTTATTAATACCTAATATATAATTGTAAATAAGAAGCAAATAATTTAATATTTTGTGTAACACTTTAAAATTTATTTAGTTTGGTTAATGCACCAAATAAAAACAATAAACCTATGATAATTAGCATATATTTTACTCAGATTTAACAAGAATTCATATAATAATGAATACAAGCTGTTGACAATCTGTAGTCAACTGCATAAATGTCTTAAAATATTAAGTTGCCTACCGTATTTGACTTGTATGTAGGTATTTCAAACACATAATATTTTATTTTATCTCCATTTTTACTAATGGCTTATCTTTTGTTAGGGCTTATTTTGTGGGTTTTTAGGTACTTTTCAAATAGATAAGGGTAAGGCCGTAATTGTGACTTTATATATATATATACCTACCTATTAATTAGTAGGTATATTACACTAAAATTTAAAATAAATAAAATAATACTTGTTTTAATATTAGAAGCATTGGTAATTTAAACTTTACCCGACGATAGGTTTTTGGAATTTGAGTTTATTTGCGTAATCATCTAAAATATGAGTAGTTGATAATTGTGGTCGGAGCATGTATTTAAGAATCTGACCTATCCACCAGACAATAGGATCTCCATGCAAGACAGTTAACCGAGGAGCCAAGTCAGCGGGTATCATTTGTGGTAGAAAATAAGGTCTTGGGTGAATATAGTCAATTGGAGGTAAATGAACTATTTGAGAGTTTTGATTGCCTGTATATAATACACATATTATTATATAATATAGTTTAAAATAATACTTAACATAAATAGGAAATTATTCATTGAAGAAATAATTTATGTTACCTGGCCATTCAACAACTGAAATGTTTTTTAATAAAGTAGTCGTGTCTCCTAATGGAAGGAAAATATTTGGCCATACATCACCATACTTCCAATATTTATCATAGTCCAGAACTAACATTCTTTGAGTACTGTACGCGACTATAAAACAATAAACAATGTGGTGTAATTGACATCCGAACCCACAAAACTGTAACATTAAAATTTATAATATTAGTATATACGATGTCATTACTGTTATTACTGGAAGCTCTTTAAAAATCTATTATTATTAATAATGCTATATAGTTGCATGGTTTAGATATGAGATACACTACATTGCAATGGCCCTCGAGTAAAAATTATAATTTGTACAAAAAACACGAAATAAGATGGAAAATTGGAAGGGACTGGAAACTGCGGATTAAAATCTTGTTTGCTTATAGATACCTATATAGTTAAATTAATATACCTAATATTTATGACCTTAGCAAACTAAATTTGATATGACTATACTTTTATGTTTTAAATAAAATAAAGTAGGTATATTAAAATTGTGGCCCATGTAAAATTTTGTATTTATTTTTGGCCTTTAACATTAAAAAGGTTGCCTATCTCTGCTCTACAACATCTCAATATTTTTAAATTGTCGTTTTCGAAATATCTACTAAAAATATCCAAATACAAGTAATTATTAAGTATTTTATGCTTAATATTTATTATTATTTGTAGGTATGTTATTATGACAAAATACTAAATAGAGCTATAAAGCTAGAAAAAAAATATTGTTTTTTGTTTTTGTACCTAAGTACCTTCGATAATAAAATGCTGATATTACCATTAAATGCATTTGTTTGGTTTGTTTTTGATACCCAGCAAAATGAATGAGAAATGCATGTTAAATTAATTATTTCCTGGAATATATTATTATAGCATACAACTATGAAAAATATTAAAACGAAACATTGGGTGGTAAAATGCATTTTGTATTCAATTTATTCTGTAGAGTTTATTAAATACCTATAGTTTAAATGTAGAAATTTTCAGTTTTGGCCATTTTTTATTTCAAATATGTATTAAATTGTTTTTTTCCAGACTGAATAATATGGTCAGTATACAAACCTTTTCCATTTTGCACACGAGCTGTCTTGCTGTGAACCAATTGGGTGGGTTTTGTATTTCTTCTAATCGGCTTTGAACTAAAATACTTAAACTTTCGGATTCTTGTTGTCTCCACTTCGAATAGTTGTCGACTTCAGCCAGTCCAGAAATGTCTTTCAATAAAGATCTAAAGTGTTCTCCGACATTATTTTTAATTTTATGAATACGTTCTACGCCAATCATCGATTTATTCAATGATTCTAATCCAGAATTGACGTAGTACCAAAATTCTTTAGTGTTTGAATATATACGGCGTCGTAGAACCTCGTATTCTTTAGATGGGGTGATTGGTTCACTGGCCCTTAATTCCTATAGGTTTACAGGTTAGGTTATATATGATGTTATTTACGACCCTTGTTACTTTGAAACACTCTATTAATATACTAAAAAATTGATTTTGTTTGAATATCTACTTTAGGTACCTATGTACACATTTCATATTTTTTTTCTCAAAATAAAATTAATAGTCTATTAAATCGAAAATTATCATTTCGAGTTTTAATAAGTCAATGTAGATATATTACTGGATAGATATAAGTATGATTTTTAAAAAAAAATAACAATACCATAGGCCAAAATCCAATAAAATTTCAATTGGGGCTAACATCAATGTGAGCGAGGGGCTTCAATTCCATACAATAAAAATGTTATATGTTTTTTTTTTAAAGTGCAGAAAGAACTATATATTATAATATCGTGCAGATGAGTGTGACAAAAATACAAAATATGTTATAGGTAGGTACCGTCTGTTGTAGCTTACATGTTACAAGTCTTGAACAAGTACGTAGTTACTAAGCTATTTATTCAAACAGTGAATAAAAATGGGTTATAATATTTAAAATGAACGAATTATTGAAATTTATAAAAAGGAACAAAAGTTTTTTTACACAGTAGATACAACATTAAATCATACTTTCAAGACAACAAGTATTTCTTTTTGTTCAAAAATCATCCGATGTATTTATTGTAAGTACCTTTATTCTCTGCTGGTTTCTTATTCTAAAACATAAGACACACAATTATTATTACAATTCTTATTATACATAATAAACGTTATCTACGCAGGGTTTTGAAGAAGTTGTTTTGCTATCAATTATTAATGTTCGTTTAAACATATTGTTTGGTTTACAAATAGTTTAAAATATGTTCAAACTTTATAAAATATGATAGACTCAAGGAATCATCAATTAGGCGCATAGCAATCAAGAATAAATACCTTTGCAATTAGAAACCACATACCCTATAAGTGTACAAGCGCCATTTAAATAGGTACTGCAATGTACTATAATCATAGGCGCAGCCAGACGTATTGTTTAGCGTACCTATGCAGTATCTAAATCAGCCCACCACAATTATGGGGGGGTAATCCCTAAAATCCCTATTTTCGGATATTTTATAGGTCACCGTAATTAATTGCCATTGGTTTTTTTTTGTTATTTATAAATTGTAAGCTTATTATTTTATCACCTATTTTATTATTAGATAATTTTTTATTCAAGCTTTTAAATCAAAATTTCAAATTTTCTTTGAAATTTAAATATGCCGAATG
The DNA here is from genome assembly GCA_016617965.1 of Macrosiphum rosae. Classification (NCBI taxonomy): domain Eukaryota; kingdom Metazoa; phylum Arthropoda; class Insecta; order Hemiptera; family Aphididae; genus Macrosiphum; species Macrosiphum rosae. Next base: position 7,568 of record WHPZ01586230.1, read on the forward strand.
TTAGCGCAGTTGAATTCCTCCGGCAGTTAGTCATGACCCAGGGATTAAATATATGGGAAGAAATGACAATTGTAAATATTTTACCGGTATAGGTAAGTCTTAAGAAATAAGTAAATAGAGTAAAACTTTATCTGTGCAGCTTAAACTTTTTTTATTTTTTCGATAACACATTTCGTTCTTTTTTATGGGTAAGTAAAAAGTCAATACTTTCAAAACGTATCAAAAACAAATTATTTGATTTATCAAAAAAATCGAAACACTTAAACATAGATATTATTCTCCTCCATTTGTCAATATAAATTATAAGTACTATTAATGTACTTATTATATCATAATAGATAACGCTAACGCAACAACGAGTGGAACACGTGGTGGAACCGATAATAAAAACCATGGTGGAAAATGTTTTAAACGGTGAGCCAAGTTATACTTAAATATGACTTGAGTTATAATTTTAATCATCATTTTTTTTATAATAAAATTGAATACATAAAAATAAGAGAGTCAGAGCACCAAAAAATATTTATTTCACTTATAAACACACAAATTAAAATTGTATGGTTTATTGGTTTTGTGTTAGTTTTAATATTAATAATTTTTTTTAATTTTAATGTTAAAAAGACTTGTATTAAAATAAACGGAGCTCCACATTTTCCATGAAATTTTTTTTTAGAAATGTTATTATCTGGACAGACAAAATTGAAAATTATATATATATGATATTTATTATTTGGAATTAAATTATATAGAAAAAATACGGTTAGGAACTGTCTTTGTTTGGAAAATACTAACCTAACTTAAATTAAAGCAGCCTTCAGGGCGATTAGGGCGTGCAGCTGCATACCCCGCACGCTCCGTTGCTTCGCCTATGACTATAATATCCTACATAAATAGTAGGATCCTACTATAGAAAATTCAAATTGCAAACAATCAAAATGCTAGACAAAATCTTCAAGACTTGAGTATTTAACATATTAGAACGTTATTGACTATTGTAGATAGAGATTAAATGTAACAATACTTTTTATTCAGGTTGTCCAATTCAGCTTTCAGTTTGACATTGGCCAACCGCAGGTTTTGTAGGGTCCGTATACATTTGAATAGTCTTTGGCTGTTAGATTCAATGACAGAGTCATCTTGGTTAAATTTAAATCTCCGAATCATAGACATCACTACTAATACGAATGCAAAAAATGCGAAGCTACGCATTAACCATTGCAACCTCATTATACCAAAAGTACACTGTGGTTTCCGTTGAAGTGAAAACGCACGAGGTTATCTGGTAACGCATAAAAAAGTACTTTTTTTAAAATAAATAAATAAATAAGGATATTTAAAACATGTATATAACAAAAAATTAATTAGTACCTAAATTTTGCGTGGGATTAGAATAAAAATGTGATGGCTAGAATCGAACAACCGAAGAACTGTGTATAATAATTGATTAAGGTTAGCAAACAAGATATTTATAAAATAAGCTTCTGTTCTTATGAGCTGGGTAAATTAAATATAGGTAATACTCGACCTTTACTTGAATACAAAGCTTACACACATAACCATTTAAATGTGTATAGGACATGTTATAGGTATTTACATCTTATTGCAAATCAATAATTTAATTTTTTTAAATAATATATTCATACGTAAATAATACGTGCAACACTGCTAATGACGTTTATGTGTAGTGAAATATTCAAATATCGAATACTTGGACGTATGATATTAAACTTAATAAAATTAAATACTTACCAATTTTAAATTATCAAAATAATACGTGTACAGAGTATATCATATATATATATATATAGTAGTTCTTAAACTTATAAAAGAAATAAACTATCGTTAAGTAACTGCATTACAACATGTACCCGCCGCATATACATTTTGTGTAAATTACGCTCTATACGATTGTGCTGGCATGTTATTTAAAAAGCCTTTGGCTATAATATTAATTTATCACCAATTGGACGAAGGCATACGTGGTTCAGTATATAATTATTAACAATGCCGGAGCTGGTATTACGTGATTCTACGTATTATCAGATATATCATCCGCAAACAGTGCTGTATAATTATACCACCTACACTCGCTTGTTTATATGTATAAATATTGAGGGGGAACAATGACAGTTCCGTACAATAAAAATTCCATTACACGCGTAAACATGATTTGACAAAATTATATTTTATTTAGGCACCTTGTACATAAAGACGTAATCACCTACATACAGTATGTATCTGCACGATGATCCGCACAGTCAATTAGTGTAATTTAAAGATATAGATGTCATATCTTCCTGGTACACCTTGTATAATATTATGTATATATTTGTATACTACTCATGTGAATTTAGTATAGGGACCCTAGGTACAATGTGCACACAATTTAATAATTTATATTTTAGATTGCGTATATACAGTGCGATTTGTTTGTTTTGTTGGTGTACCAACTACCAATATAATACAATTATAATGGATATTGTTATAATATTCGTGGTGCTGTTTATACACCATTAATTAATGCTGTGGTTAATACTAATAAACTATATACTGCGGTAGAATATGTTATAATCTAAAGAATTGATGGTAATACATGCGCGTAACCTAAATAATAATGGTGACTCGAAACACATAATAATATGTATATTGTAAACGTACTATCCTACGATTTTGGTAACCAACTGGCGATTACATAATAACGAGAACCGCGTGCAAGCTAATCGAAATTCAACAACCCCTCAAGTAACACCCCCCCCCCCCNATCATCACCCACCCACACCCACACACACACACACACAACACACACACACACACACACACACACTAAAACACAGTGGTAGTCTTGTTATGAGTTTGATACTGTCTAGTCCATCGAACGTTAGAAAATATGTTCTGGACCTACTGGTTTTACTTTAACATAAAATATCCCACATAAAATCAAGTACATATGTGTGAATATTTTTGTATTTCATAAGTCTGTTTTCTAAGTTTTTTTTTAGATAAAAATAAATAATGTTTACTGAAATTTGATAAAAAATAAAACATTTTATCACTAAAAAAAATTTTTTCATTGTTATAATACAACGGGGGTGTTACAAAGGGAAGGGGGTATAAGGACTACGCCATCGCGTCACTATAATATCACCTCTATATGTTATAAACTACAAAAATGTGTAAAAAAGGGCTGCATTAATTGATTTTAAATTTATAAAACGTAACACACTTACCACTTTGTATTATTCTCAGCTTAGCAGAGTGAAAACAAACAAGTGTAAAACATTATTTGGTTTCCGTACTAGGTGGGATTTTTTTTACCTATTCTAAGAGCATGAAACTTATTAGTTGTTAGTACCTATATTGGAACTGTTATAATTATGTTACATTTATGTGGTTTATACGTGATTTAATTTTTCGGTAAAGCAGCTGAAAGGAAAACGAAAACTTGAAAAACATATTATTGGATAAAGTATAATAATATTTAATATTATACATTCATACATAATATAGTTGTTTGTATGGATAAATATTCTTTGCTGAATCAAATTTGAATGATGAAGGAAATACGTGTATATAAGTATTATTCACATATGTTGCTTTTACGATACACTTTATATGGGTAAAGGAACCAACTTAAACTACAAATTTTATATTTTAAAAACCATTTTATTTTGTTTTATTTTTAAATAACAGTCATAACTCATAACATTTAAGTAGGTAATAGTACAAATACAGATTTTATAATTTTTTTCTTTCTATATCTCAGTGTTTATAGTGATATTTGGATAGCTGGCAAAAGGCAAAACTTCAATTTTTCTTGTTACCTAAAATCAAATAATAATGTAACGAAGCATAATTCATTTTTTGCCCCCCTCCCAAAGGGTTCCACATAGTTCAAACTCGTATCAACATTTTTAGCCGGATAAAGGGAAGGTTAGTAGCTAAAAGAGAATCACGAAATATACATCATGGTCGCAGCATTTAAAGAGAGAAGTTTGTTACTAGTGGCGCTTTCTAACAGATTAATATTCAAATTACATAAACTATATAAATCTATAATATTATAAACTAGCTGAATAAAAATTGTGATTAATTAACTTCTTTTGGGTTTATGTAATTTCAAGTGAATCGGACTGATAATTATCAAGATTACGAATGCGAAAAAAAAGTGACATTAATTTTTATTTAGATAGATAATAATACGCGGGATGTCAAGTGAAATGTTTTGGGCTACTATGAAAATTGAACTTCTCTATATCTCTATTATATAATATTTTGTCGAAAGGAAATAATAATTTTAATACTCTTGATTGTGCTACTGTCAGAAACGTCTTACCAAATAGTAATTTTAAGCTTATATTACGAACGCTGTTCCGGTGCGTTCCGGTCCATTACGGTTCATATACGTGAAAGATTGCACAAAGTTAGGTATTATAGCGAAAGTAAAGATAAAAATACACCTCTGAGCACAAGTTGTCCGCTGACTACTGTTTTTATTTTGAATAGAGTATAGATATCACTACTTTGATAGGCGGACTTTTTTTGGTATGGTAATTGTCCCTTATTTCACTGTTGAGTTTTTGTTGAATTAACTTTACCTTGAATGTAGGATACAATAGTGTTTTCTTTGTTCTCAAATTTTTCCCCTTTGAATAACCATCCCAATGATTTCCAGCTACTTCGATCTCGTCACCTACTTCTAGATCCATCTCTTCCGGTCCTTCTGATTTATGAGATATTAAAGCTACATTCAGTCTGTGAACTTGACCACTAAAGTAAAATGTGTCGTCTAAAGAAGTGAACTTAGCTGATGCATCCGGTTGGAGACTGTTCATAATTTCATATGCTAACCGACATACCTGCAACAAAAAAACCATTTATTGTAACAAATTTTATTAAAATAAATTTTATGCGAGTTTTAGTATGATAATGTATAATGATTTCGAGTAAACAAATTTGACTTACATTTGACGAAAAAGTACAAACTAAGTAGTCACAGTGAGCTAGAAAATATATTTCGATGTTGATATTCATAATCGAACCGTCTAATTCGCGCTGTAGAACCGACCCAGTTTTGGATATCTCTGGATCGCCGATAATATCGTACTCAGGATATCTAATAAATCATGATATACCTATTATTTACATTGATTGCAGAGTAATGAAAGTATAATAATTAATAATATACTATCTTAAACTAGAAAATTTCGAACACACTTGAGTCTAGCTTCATCAAACAATGTTGGCTCATCCGTGGCCAAATAAATCCGTTTCGTGTCGTATACGCCGTCCAATTCTTTGAGTTTGTAATATTCTTCAACGTGGTACATATACTCTTCGAGTTTGTGCAACGAAGCTTCATTGATGAGTTTGTCCGTTCGTCTGATATGCAATCTGCACACCAAAACTCAATTTTATGTATATTCGTATAACACCAGTTACGTATAGCTATATCACGGTGTGGTGTACCCAGACATGGTTTGAAAGTACAGTACCTAATCGTCGTTTATAGAATGTCTATATATACATATTTTTAAATTTATCCGATTTCATTGCATATATTTTGACCATCAATAATTATTAGTATTTCATTGACTCATTACAAAAAAAGTATTTAAGTAAACAATTTAAAGTTATACGGAATAAATTTTAAACAAAAAAATTCATAGGGATAATTGAAATTGTACATAATACGAATTACGAGGAGGTATATTAGTGACGCACTTCAAAAACAGCTGTATACTTATACCACCTCTGGGCTCTGGATAACTACGATCTAATTTATTTATAATATGTAAACTTGACTTAAACGCGACTGGTCTTTTCAAAATTAATAATGATTGCAAATACAGTAAATATTGGTTTAATTTAATATTTCTATACTCCGTGGGCGACACGACGTAATATAAAAATGTTTACCCGACAATTGGATTTTGAAAATTCACTCTCTTGGCAAACTCGTTAAACGCAATGGTAGTGGATGGTTGCGGCCGGAAGATGTATTTGAGGAACTGGCCTAACCACCATACAGCGGGGTCACCGTGCAAGACGTTTATTCGTCCAGCTAAGTCCTCGGGCAACACGACCGGAATGTAAGAAGGGTTGAGATGTTTGGCAACATTATTGGGTGTAGGCAGATTATACTTTATGACTTGAGTAGTTTCGTTGCCTATAATATTATGTAAATAATCAAAATCTTCAATGAAATAGTTCAATAAGTTTGCATGGTTGTGGTATACCTATACAAATATAAAATAATAGACTTAGGTACGAATCCGGCCGTTCTTAAAAGACTGGACACTGGACCATAGATAACCACTCGAACAAATACACACTTCCCAATGTTTTAATTAATTAAATCATTACATAGTACGTACTACGTGTCAGTTGTGCTCAAACGAGATATTTTGTGAGATGAGGTTTAATCAAGTAATGTATTTCCAATGTATATGTCTTACTGTTTTAGTAACATGCATTTAAATTATAATATTGATGATATACATTAACATTAGTCTATTACTCTTTTACTTATACTTATAGGTTGGTAAAATAAAAAAATATTTTAATTTAAATTTTCTTTCATCACATAGTACTCTGCAATAAGTACTTGGGAGGAGGGTTCAACATTGTAAATAAATAAATAAATAAATAAATAAATAAATAAATAAATAAATAAATAAATACATAAATATAACACCCATATAAAAGAAATAGGATATTTTTTGAGAAACTTTTGAAGTTGTAAATGTACGTATAAAATATATATGTGTGTTTGATTGATAATTATCAGCGTTTCATCTATACCTGGCCAAAGTGAAAATGTTTCACCATCATTCGACGTACACGTGTTGCTAAGGGGTAAAAATAATTTTTCCCAACCACCTCTAATTGGAAACTTCCAATTTACAGGATTATCTATAATCATTGTCCTCTCGGTGGCGTAGGCGACAAATAAGCACTTGACGAAATGGTGTACTCGACATCCATATCCACACCAATTTGCCTGAAATTATATAATTGCTACCATAATATAACATTATTGTACTACATTACAAAATTGTTTTACTGCCTCTCATTTAAAATATATTTATAAATTATTATCAATAAAATATTTATTTTACATGTGAATATTTACAATCTGTATTCACTAAAAATTAGTGAGTTATAAAAGTACAAAAAAAAAAGATACATGGAAAGAATTGGTTCAATTAAACTAATTTGGATTGGGCTAACTTACGCTGAAGAAATTGCACAAGAGTTTTCTAGCTTTGGAACAGTCGGGTGGATTCTGCGTATGTCGAAGTCTCTTTTCGACCAGTCTACTCAAAGAGTGAAACTCTTTCCACCTCCACTGTGAAAAACCGTCAACATTGGCCAACTTGGCGACATCTCTCAATAACGATCTATAGTGTTCGTCGACCATTGTTTTAATATCAGAAACTTTCGGTTTCAAATCTTCGAATTCGTTGGCCAACGATCGTAATGTAGAACTGACGTAATACCAAACTTCTTTCGTGTTTGAATAAACACGGCGACGCAACACTTCGTATTCTTCAGACGGTCCGTTTACAATTTTCCTTTTGTTGTTCATCTGTAAGATGAGCAATATATTATATTGAGAAACATCTGACAAATGTTATAATTTTATATTTTTAATTAATTTTTTAAATTTTATTTTCTCCACGATTTTTAATTTTCAATTTGACTATAATATTAAGTTTACAAATAAATAGAAGGCGTTGATCGTTTATTATACCTACTATTATCTATAAGTTACTGTTGAACATTTAGTATAGATACTTGTGTAGATAGCACTTGGCCCCAATTTTTGTTCAGTATAATAAAGTATAATTCAGTATATATAATATTAAAGATTGTGAATATACGAGGATAAAATAAAATTATATTTACCCAGAAGGTATGTTTTGGGTATATAATACATACAATATACTTTTTGTCAGGCCTGAACCGAAAGTTTGGTTTCGATAGCGGTTGAAGCGTTGGAAAGTATCCTTTTTCCGTCAAGTGGATGGTAAAGTGGGAATCCCAAAAAGTGCCGGGTGGTAAAGTGGAAATCCCCAAAAGTGACAGGGGGTAAAGTGGAAATCCCAAAAAATGTCTGGCAGTATAATGGAAATCCCATAAACCAGACACAGAAATCTATACCACTGTCCTTACAAAACATAAACTTTTAGTTATATCTTATATTCATATTATAACCCCGATGCATGATGCTTAAAATAAATAAAACCCAATCGTTTGTTTCATGAAATTTATTTCGTAGAATCGTCTGGTTGTTGCATAGACCTCTGCATCACCTTTGTCGTGATCAAATATCGATGAACCCAGAGAGGGTAAGTGTGGCTAGTGTGGAAGGTCAATCAGTCTATGAAATGCGACCTATACACGTCGTCCCCGACTGAAATTGCTCACTACCCGCCATTGCCACACAATATACTATTTTAAAACATCAAAAAATGCGAAGTCTGTACATATAATATTGTACATATGATATTTTGTGCGTTATTGGTATGATTAAAATATAAGATGAGAGATACTGTAATATGTGCTCATGTACTTTTTTTTCGTCGAATCTCAGTCTAAAAACATAAAATATAAACGTAAACGATTATTTTATTATAATATACCATTGTAATATCACACTTAATAATGAAGCATATTATTATTATAATATTTTATTAAACTCGCGAGATGAGAGTGATAGAAATTACAACGTTAACTGTGGATTGCACGGTGTACTCGTAAACGTGACACGGCGAAAAATATTTGTTGTAGACGGTCTAAAATTAGTCGGTGATTTCACGAGTATATACTATACTTTAATGGTTCTGCATGGGACATAAGTACAAATTAAGCAATTAATATGTTCTAAACTCTGCATATTTTGCGGTATAATATTATATTATAGTATACTGATTACTAGGTGGATGTCAAAAAAATAATTAAAGACAACTTCATCATGACGTACTTGTGAACTAGATCGTTCCTCATTTCTATCAGTTTGACGTTGGTTCTGTGCACCTCGTCGAGATATTGAAGTGCCATGGCAAGCGTTTGTTCTAGATCATCGTCGAAGGGTTTTTCGTGTTCGAAATAAAAAGTAGCACAAAATATAACGACCCATATGAGCACTGAGAACATAAATATTCTCTTCCAGAACCGATGGTAACATTGGGTTATCTTCATAATATTCATGGTTGATTTAATGACCGTGCCTGAATTCTGTCAATGTTATAGACGGTAAAAATGAAAATCATTTTATTATTTGATCATAGTTACAGTTATTATGGAACTCGTACAGTATTGTACACATCATGTATTATAAGTTATAGCCTAAACACGAAATAATTTTTAGATTGTGCCATTTATATATTGTTTTGAGATTTCTGATGGAATTTTTCGTTTATAAATGGTTGCCATGGGTTTTGAAGCTATTATAATAATAATTATTGGTTGCCGGGCAACAAATTGCACGGGATCATTTGGTACAGAGATAGATTAGACTTCTGGGCCTAGACCAATTTAAAAAGGGAGAGGACCAGCCCCGGGAAGTGCTCAAACAGGGATTTTGAGTCATGCGAAGTTGTCATTTTTAATGGGCAACGAAGTGCACGGGATCAGCTAGTAGTAAAATAAATTTCTTTAGTAGTAATAATATAATACATTTATACATATATATACTTAGTTATATTATAGGCTGACAGTTCGTCTTCTTTTAGAATCATTTTCGTATACAATGATTTAATATCATTGAATTCAAATTTGACACATCCACTACAGTGACTATTTTAGACACATAATGTACAGCAAAGTGTTAGTTACTTGCCTACTTTTTTCTTCCTAATTTCTTGTAAAATATCTTTAGTTATCAATATAATCCCATTTTCAGATATTTTAAGGATGAATTATTATCTAAATTTGATACTGAAATGAAAAATATATAACTAAACGTTACTGCTTTGACAGGAGTATTGGAACTCCATTGAATTATGTTCTAAAAATCGTAAATCACTTAAAACACAACATAATATTTTAAAAAAGCAGGTAAGTTGATGTCGCTCTGCTGTACAGTAGGTTACAAGTGGATCAATGTATAATGGATTGTATTCAACTTGAATTCAATGATATAATATCATTGTATAAGAAAAACGATTCTGAGCGGAGACGGTTTGTCAGTCTGGATTTTTTATGCTGTTATTAGTAATTATTATACCCTTTATATTTTAGCCTTATTATTTAAACGGAGGAAAAAAGTTACCTAATTTATATCTTAAGTTTTTAATGGGCTTTTTTTTCTCATAGATAATATAATTATTACACTATAATTCGTATTATTTTATATTTTTATCATCCTGATCGAAACTCGATATATGAAGATCCCGCAAAGAGTCGTCATACTGACACACTGCAGCACGAATATACAAACAATGTATCGAAAATAGAGAGAGAGATATAACCCAATATAGAACCACTTACCAACTGATTTATTTAAATCAAAACTGTATATGTAGTGTAGGTACGGTGTCTGATTTCACGTAGAATTTCAATGATTGTATATTTAAAATACTATTGTACCTATTATTACTTGCGATGCCTAAAGGCGTGTACATTGTACAACTAATCCAGTAAAAACGTTATTCGGGTGATCACAAAACGGTCTTTGGAAATATTTTTATACTTTTATTTGTTTAATGACTAATGTTACAAATGTAAAATACGATCACTCGTTCACAATCACATATTATTACATAACCGATTTCGAGTGGCGTGAAATGTGTAAAAATTATCCTGTACGTATAATATTATATTTTAGTATTTGCACAACTTTATAATTTATAATTTATAATGTTCAACGTGTTTAAATATAGTTAGTAAATCAGTAAAATGTATACAGTGGTTCTGTTTTTGAAAACGAGTCAACACCAATGTTTATTGTAGGTACAAGGTACTTATAATACCTCCTGGTACTACCAAACAGTACAATTTTATTTTATATATTCTACATAATCACACTGTAACACAGTATTTATCGAGAAGAGAATTAAAACAATCGAACCAGAACGAATATTTAGCGACCCGTCTCGCCTGCTTGAATTATAAAGCATTGCAATTTTTTATATACTCATATTATCATTTACCTATTGCTTATTTTACGTGATTATTGTTTATAATAAAAATTATTAGATTTGCCATACCATTTTGTGTAGTTCAAATTCAGAACTTTGTTTTTAGGAACAACTATATAGCTATACTTTATAGCTACCTATAAATTGCGACGTCTCGCTCTTGGATCGATTGTGTGCTCACCGGTTGACTGTCCAATAGGCAAGATTCAGGGGCACCGATGTCAATTTCATCTGATATTGCATAAAAATAATTATGGGATTGGAAGGGACTACCACCATTATTTCCCAAATAGAACTGTGGGGGTAATGCTCCCACACCCTTTTCATAGCTGTAATGATACAATTTACAAAATAATGACTTACAATAATTGTCTTTAGAATCTAGATGTTTCTTATATATTATTTTAAAACACAAACTGAAAATAGTAATTAGTGCTAATATTGATTTTCCATCACTTATTCATTTACATCAATACATTGCAAGCAATTGTAGGCTAAAAACTATGTATTTGAAGCTTTAAATTAGATTAAAAAAAAAAAAATGAAAAGTTTCTAATATTTTCGATTAATTATACCTATTTTTTAAGATTTAAATTTTTAAAACTTAAAGTCATACATTTTTATTGTCTACACCAATTACTATTAATATTAATATTCCAATTTAAGAAGGTAAATTTCGTAAATTGAAAGTAGGTATCTCTGTTACGGCATTTATGATGGAAATTAGTGAACTCAGACGATCCGAGGAGTCATCCCCATCACTTTAATAATTTACATTAATTGTTAATTTAAAAATTTAAATCTCACGCAGTTGGTATTTCTGACACCTCAATTTTGGTTGGCAACATGTATATGTGTGCATATAATAACATAATAATATGTATATAATATAATTGAAAATATAAAAACTTTTTTTTCTCAGGTTAGAATAACACATAGTGGAAAGAGTGTTACGTTTTTGAAGTGACTACTTCTTTTAACGGGCTATGGGTGTACGTTTTGCACGTGGAAAAAACTTTCGTTTCGAGTCACGGAGCTCTATAGTCCACACTACAGCTCCGGCATGTATTCATGATGACCCCTGATAAGAAATGACCGCTAGAGTCGCGTCGGTCACCTGCCAGTTTTCGTTGCACGGACTATATAGCGTTCCGTGACGCGAAACGAAACTCTTTTAGCCGTGCAAAATGTACGCTCATAGCCCGCTAAAAGAAGTAGTCACTTCAAAAACGTAACACACATAACCACTACCTACGTATTATTCTCAGCTGTGCGGAGTGAAAACAAACAAGTGTAAAACATATTTTGGTTTCAGTACTGGGTGGACATTTTTATACCTATTGAGACTTGAGAGCATGCATCTAATTAGTTCTTATAGTTTACTGGACTTGTTATAATAGATATGAGTATGTAACATTTATATGGATTATACGTGATTTAATTTTCAGGTAAAGCAGCTGGAAGGATAAAAATATTATGTTAAACGAGTTGGATATAGTATAATAATATTTAATATTATACATTCATACATACTATGGTTCTTGTATGAATAAATATTCTTTGCTGAACCAAATTCGAATGTTAAAGGAAATACGTGTATATAGGTATTATTGGCATATATTGCATTAACGATATACTTGATATGGGTACAGGAATCAACTTAAACTAAAATGTTTATATTTTAAGAACCATATTATTTTGTTTTATTTTAATAATAAGTCATAACATTTAAGTAGGTAATAGTACAAACACAGATTTTATAAATTTTCTTCTTTCTACATCTCAGTGTTCATATAGTGATATTTGGATAGCTGGCAAAAGGCAAAACTTCAATTTTTCTTGTTACCTAAAATGAAATAATAATGTAACCAAGCATAATTTATTTTTTGCCCCCCTCCCACAGGGTTCCACATAGTTTAAACTCGTATCAATATTTTTCATGTGGGGGAGGGAACTTCATAGAATTTTTATGAACAACAGGAATTTTATTGCTTTTAGGAAAATTAAAAAAAACGTTTGACATTTTTCGTCTAAATAATATATTCAAATGAAAATTAAAGAACGTTTTAAGATCTAGGCATTTAAATTATAAAATATCAATAATACGTCTTATAGATTTATACGGGGCGTATTATAGTTGAATATATTTTTTTTACGAAAAATGTAGTAAGTGTTTCTGGAGTTTTTACAAAATTATTTAAAGAAATATAATAACTTAAGAATTTAAGAGTTTTAATTATTGTTTTCACGGATTTGAGTTGATACTAAATTTTCTGTGACACGTATTTACGTATTTACGTAGGTAGGTATCAATATTTTTGACTTGTGTAGAGCTCGGTAGTGCGCCGGCAAGTTCAAGCAATACCAGTGTATCTTTAAACCACAATTTAAGATATAAAAGTTGATCAACGCTGTATAGAAATTGGTCTCCAGAGTGATGCTCACAGTTTATCTCCAAAAATAGCCCTCTCAGTGTAAATAATTATATATATCGAAATAAAAAAATATCTATCTAATAAATAAATAAATAAAAATTAATAATAATAAACATTATTTAAATACATTAATTTCCGGTTGAGCGCTAGTTGCACTTCTCACAGGTGGTAATCATGTACGCTGGGCATCAAAAATAACTCCACGTTTCCTGTATATCTTAAATAGTGCTTTACACCAACATCTTAACCTGGTTTAACTATTCTTAATATCTCAGCCTTTTTTTTATTTATTTTATTATTCCGATTAGACCTATCCCATCCCCACTGAGTCGACGAGCGAAGCCATTGCTTTGGAACGAAGGCACGCCTCTGCGCAAAAGTTGTCCACCGACTACTGTTTTTATTTTGAATAGAGTATAAATGTCACTACTTTGATAGGCAGGCTTTTTTCGGTCTTTTAATTGATCTTTAATTCACTGTTGAGTTTTTGTTGGATTACACTTTACCTTAAATGTAGGATACAAAAGTGTTTTATTTGTTCTCAAATTTGTCCCATTTGAATAACCGTCCCAATGATTTCCAGCTACTTCGATCTCGTCACCTACTTCTAGATCCATCTCTTCCGGTCCGTCTGCTTTATGAGATAATAAAGCTATATTTAGTCTGTGAACTGGACTACAAAAATAAAACGTGTCGTCTAAAGAAGTGAACTTAGCTGATGCATCTGGTTGGAGACTGTTCATGATTTCATATGCTAACCGGCACACCTGCAAAAAAAATAAACCATTTAATGAAAAAAATTACTTAAATAATAACATGTATTCAAATTTCAAATAATTGTTTTAATATGATCACCTAAAGTTACAAGGCGTATTTGCGTTGTTAAATTAGTAATCAATAAGCATTGTTATTATTTTGAGTATTTAATACCGGTTATTTTCGATGCAAATTTCCCGATTATACTCAAGTTAATATTTTATTTTATAATTAATTATTACTGACAATGAATAATGAAATCGAAAAATCAAATTTGACATACATTTAAAAGGCAAGCAACTATGGTTTGTTTCGATACTAACGATCATTTTGAAGAGCTACTATTGCAAGGACTATGACTAATAAGGTCATGATACTAAGGACTATTTTAAATTAATTTTTTAAAATTTTTTAAATATGAAGACGTAATGTTACATGTGTCCTCGTTGTTGGGTTAGTAATCATTAATCAATAAGTATTGTCATTATTTGGGGTACTAAAACGGTATAGGCTTATTAGGACGCAAAACCATGTTTATATATTTTTTTATAATAAATTGTTCACTTTTATAATTAATTATTAATGATAAAGAAGCATAATGATTTCGAGGAAACAAATTTGACATACATTTGACGAAAAAGTACAGACTACGTGGTCACAGTGGTGAGATAGAAAATACACGTCGATGTTGATATTTATAATCGAACGGTCTAACTCGCGCTTCTGAACTGACCCAGATTTGGATATCTCTGGATCGCCGATAATATCGTATTCAGGATACCTAACAAAACACGATGTATTATTTACATTATCTACAAATAAATATAATTATAATAATATGTTTGAAAATTTTAAACACACTTGAGTCTAGCTTCATCAAACAATGCTGGCTCGTCCGTGGCCAAATAAATCCGTTTCGTGTCGTATACGCCGTCCATTTCTTTGAGCATGTAATATTCTTCAACGTAGTACATATACTCTTCGAGTTTGTGCAACGATGCTTCTTTGATGAGTTTGTCAGTTCGTCTAATATGCAATCTGTACATAAACACTAAATTTTATACATACAGTTACCTATGGTGTTACCATTACGGTGTTACATTTTTACAGTAGTCGCCGTTTATTGTAAGCCTATATGGTATTTTTAAAGACATAATTTAAATTTTATCCGATTTCATTGCATATATTTTGACCATTATTATATTTTATTACTATTTTCTTGACTCAACACAAAAAAATTATTTAAATTTAAAAAAATATTTTTTACTCACAATTTTGTTCTTATCACTTGAAAGATTTAAAAAAAAATTTCTTTTTTTATTGTTATTATAATGTTATTTTTCTTATACATTTGAATAGATACTATTGAATATTTATATTAGTACATAACCAAATAATTTTTTTTACTGTAATACATAGGTTTATGTATATATTTTAGATTCTGAGCGGAGCGAGAAAGCTAGTTGTTTTACAATTGTGTTTACTTTACCTACTTTATTATTTTTTTTTATCCGGTACACAAAATTTCTGTCAGAAGGAGTTCTTCGATTTCAGCATATAGTACCTTATCTTTTAGCAAATTGGTTCAATATGGTACTTTACTTAGAGAGAATATTTCGATTTCCCCAATAGTTTTTTTAATGCCACTGGATAAACCACCAACAAATTACAGAAAACCGCTAAAAATTGGATTTTAATTTCTAACACTTTGATTATCGCTAGAGCAACGAATAAAAAATAATAATTAAACTCACAATATAATAACAATATAAAAAATCCAGACTGAAAAACCGTCTCCACTCAGAATCGTTTCTCTTATACAATGATATTATATCATTGAATTCAAGTTCAATACAATCCATTATGCATTGACCCACTTGTAACCTACTGTACAGCAGAGCGACATCCACTTACCCGCTTTTTTATTCTTAGACTTTTCGGTTTATTGACTGATATTGGTTAATGTGACACAACAATATGGTCCCAAAATACAATAAGTAGGTAGATACTCAACTGTATTATATTTGACATTTTTTTGAAAGATATTTCGACATCCTTTTCTTGCCAACCTCATCGGAAGTTAATTTTAGTACATTATGTAAGACTAATAAATGGAACTGTTAATTGCAACTACGATTATCATTTTTGAGTGATTATGTTTTCATTGGGAATTGAAAATGTACACAATACAACTTACGAGTATATTAATAACACACTTAATCAACAGATATATAGTATATACTCATAGCAACTCTGGGTTCTGGTTGAATAGGTTATAATTAATTAATAATAATATGTAGACTTGACTTAATCGCGGCCGGTCTTTTCAAAATTAATAATTGTTGCAAATACGGTAAATATTGGTTTAATTAATTAATTTAATATTTCTATACGACGTGCGCGATTTGTCAATTTAACGATACGACTTAATATAAATATGTTTACCCGACAATTGGCTTTTGGAAATGTACACGCTTGGCAAACTCGTTAAACGCAATGGTAGTGGATGGTTGAGGCCGGAAGATGTATTTCAAGAACTGGCCTATCCACCATACAGCGGGATCGCCGTGCAAGACGTTTATTCGTCCAGCTAAGTCTTCGGGCAACATGACTGGAATGTAAGGAGGATTGAGATGTTTGGCAACATTATCGGGTGTAGGCAGATTATACTTTATGACTTGAGTAGTTTCGTTGCCTATAATATTATGTAAATAATCAAAATATTCAATGAAATAGTTCAATAAGTTTGCATAGTTGCTGTATACCTATTCAAATATAAAATAATATACTCTACACTTAGGTGCTAATCCTGTAGTGGGGTGTACGGGACACTGGTCCATAACCACTAGCACAAAGACACACTTCCTAATGTTTTAATTAATTTAATCATTACATAGTACGTGTCAGTTGTGCTCAAACGAGATATTTTTAGAGATGGGGTCTAATCAAGAAATATATTTCTATTGTATTTGTTTTATTATAATTCATTTAAATAATAATATTGATGATATATATAT
>WHPZ01586234.1:0-13805 GCA_016617965.1 Macrosiphum rosae
CTCAAAAGCTACTGCCGTTAAAAATTTTATTTAAATATAGGCAAGTATCGACATTAAAAAAAAAACTTAATCACATTTAAAATGTACAGTTAAAAGGGACGAATTTTGTTTGAAAAATAGCACTGTATCCACAGGGCATTCCTTAAATAACATAAAATCCGAGTGATTGAAATCAACTTCCGACCTAGGTATATATTTATAAATTCCAAAAACATGACTTTAAATAAATTTGCGCAATCAAGGGATACGAAAGGCGGACAGGCATCCTTAGTAAACAACCCAGAATAATTACAATATTTATACGGAGACCGAAATATTAATAAAAATAATTTCATGTTGTATTGCTGTGACGTGTGCTTATTTTCGTTCTGCCATAGAAATGCATCGTTTCAGAATAATCTAACATCAAACTGCTCCAATATTAATATGCATGTGTTTCGGCTGATTCGATCGTGTATAGTTCTCATTGTTCAGACGTATAAATAGAATATTATAAAATTATTTTTTCATCGATTGGTTTGATGTGCTGTTCCTATTTATAGCTAACGTCATATTATAATGTTGCACGCTATACCATTATATAGGTAGAAAACCGCCGCCGTGCGCGACAATAACGTGAACGCATAATAATTTCGGATTCATAAAACACGTGAGCGTGTTATTAAATTGTTGATATAGTAATAATAAAGTCGAATGTTTACGACTTATGTTATTTACATATTATATAGGTAGTATTATATAGGGTGATTTTTTAAGCATTTTCGTCCCAATTTTTCCAATAATAGTACATTCATTATTAAAATTTTTAAGCGTGCCAGCTTAATACCATGTTTTCAAATTTCTGATATTTTTCTACTTCCTTTTTTTTAACTGCAAATTATTTAGCTGACTATTTTCTTGAACGTTTTGGGGTAATAAATCAAAATTCTAATTAGTAGTTTCTGAGTTGTTAAAATGTTGAAACTAAAGATAATAATACTTAAAAATGATTTTCGAAAAGTATAAGCTATAGCATGTAACATTAGATATAGTATTTATTATGCTTGGATTGTTTTTACAAGTTATTTATATTGTTAGAAGGACATCATAGGAAGATACTAATGTGGATTTATAAAAGTGAAATCCACTGTCGGCAGCATGTTTACCTTAAAATATGGAAGAAAAATATGACTTCAATAAGGACATATATAATATTAAATTTGTTGATTATAAACAATCTTTTTGCTGTGTAAATAGATGTGAATTATGTAAAGAAATAATACATTTTGGAATTCCACAAAAATATGTAAATTTAGTAAAATTGTGTAATGACATTAGATGACTGAAATGACTGTGTAATTCCACATGATCATCTTTAAGTGTTACAAAATATATCAAGTATTCAAAATAATGGGCTTCAAGTGTATTTAAAAATCCCTAACATCAGATTTAAACGTACGAATGATTTAGCCATAAAAATATTGTTGGCATTGAGCATAATTAAAAAAATCACCCTGTTTAGTACGTATGTTTGTTATAGTGAATTTTGGAAATTCTGTCAATGTAGGCAATGGCTGGGCGATGTCAATAAATAATACCAGAAGACAACATAGTTACTGTCATTTGTCAGTATAATAATATTATATTTCTGTAATTGTCTGATAGAAGTATATGAAATCAATGTCATTATACTGTCGGAATTTTCTAAGCTGATAATCCATTTATCAATCATGAAACTTAATATTACCTTTTTGGGTCCATTGCCATTTTTTTAGAGTCAGATACGTGTGTAAATTAAGCAACTAGTTTTTGCGAAGGAACGGATAAGGGTAGAGTTTCGAGACCAACAAATTATACAATTACCAGCAAATCTAGCAATTTTTTTCTTACGTAGGGAATGTGAGTATATATTTAATTTAAATAATATATTTTTATAGTAAAATGTAGTATAATAAGTAATAACTAAAGAGTATAAGTTATAATAACACATAATACCTACATGAGTTAATGTGTTCATTATAAGTACATGATTTTGTCGATTTAAGTATTCTTCGGTAGTTACTAATTTAAGTAATATTTTAATAAATAAATAAAATATTTAATACATTTTAGTGATTGTATGCATTGTCTAGGCTATATCTGCATTGACTGCATTGACTGCATTGCCAGACCCAATTAGCTATTGTCAATAATTACTAATCATTACTAATAATGACTGATTGCTGACATCGACAGTAATATATTATTTAAAATATAATAATATGTACCTATGTAAATATTATATATACTATTTAGTATACCATTATGTGTGATAATCCACTTGTAAATTGTACCATTGACATCGCCATCTCTATCAATATTTTAGCATTCGTGCTATTTGATCATTTATACCACTTTTTGAGTTTCTGGTGAATCATGATTTAATATTTCTAATCTGATACATATAATTTAAGATGTCCAGGTTCGGGTTCCATTGGAGGAGCCCTCTTAAAGAGCAGTTATAATATAGGGTTCTCAGGGTCTCAAAATTCGATTAAAATAAAATAAAAGTCCTAATAATAATGTCATCAACAATATAGGAATTATTATTGTCGGCTACGGATCACTAAAATTAATCATAATATACTTGGACGGGATTGATGCGATTGATCGTTGAAATGTAAATTAGTATTATCGGTTTTCAGTACTTTTCACCAATATCATTGAAAATATTATGTTGAATAGAAAATCTAGGAGAAAATCTAAATTTATATTTAATAGTTTTTAAAAATAGTTTATGATTGATTCAGCAACCACTACAAGATTATATTAGCTTACAATTATTTAAATAGTTCTGACTTAGACTATTTAGATATAAGGAGTGATATTTACATTAGGTATACCAATAAATCTATTTCTACAAATAAATCAAAAATCTTTATTAAGAATTGCCCCTAACAAGGATTTATCAATGCACCTCCTATGCGGCATAATAGATATAGAGGTGCAGATGTGATGATAATATTATTATACAGCAGCGTTTTCACGTGGAAAGACTCGATGAACCAGAAGAGAATTTTTAAATTTTAACAGTGTATTATAATATAGTGTTCACAGGGATACTAAGAAATATGAAATCTACTTTTGTACTTAATAATATGTTATCGGTGTGTCATTTTTATCTTGAATTTTTAGCTGAGTATTGTATTAATTATTAATTCTTTCTTTGCGATCTAATAACATTTTTAGGTAGGTTCATAATATAAAACTAGCATATTTTGATAATGTTTTTTTTTTTTGTGGTTATTGAATATTACATACAATCAACAAAAAAAATATTGTGGTAGAAAATCAGTAAGAGTTCCGTCTCATTCAAGCTAAAAAGCAATCCTAAGCTCAAAAAAAAGTTGAGCATAAAAATCCAAATAATATTTAACATTCAAAACGCTATTGAGTACAAAGAGAAATTTGAACTTTGAAAGTTTATGAGAAATAATTTATGATGCAAAAACAATGGTTGCCAGTTAAAAAAAAATATTGTGTTGCCCATATGCGTGCAACTTAAATACTTACATAACAAAATAAACCAATACTGCACGGGCATGAGTAGTAATCTTTGGTACCTATCTCGATGAACAAAAAAATCGCGTTTAAAATTATTATAGAACTATTGAGATATTAATATAGTGACCCTGCAGTTATCGAAAACGCATTGTATTACGAGTATATAATATAGATTTATATAGCTCAATGGTTCTGAGCCTTTTTAAAGTTTCCACCCTCCTGAGAATCCAAATATTTTATATCACCCCTTTTATCAAGTAATTGGTGTGGGGGAGTAACTGATTTGAAAAAATAAAAACTAAATAACTAATAATAATATAATATTTGAACAATACCTATTTTTATGACAAAAAAACGACAAAAATTAATTTAATTTTGATTATTGAGATATGGTTGTACTCGGCGTTGCATAGCTTTCATGTTAGGTTCAATGATAGTGAGACAAAAGCGCAAGTCTCCTATCTTAACGGTATCCAGTCGATTTATCTTTTTTATAATCAGATCCATTACAGCACTGAATCTTCGATCGAGGATTGCCTATAGATATCTGTGGCAAATTTATAGATTGCGAAAACAATCATAGATGAACAATCGTGCTTCATCCAGCTTATTATATCTATACATATATTTTAGTAAAATACAGTTTTAATGTACAGACATATTCACCACCACCACATAACTCCTTCACCGCCCTCCAGGGGGCGATATCGCACACTTCGAGAACCATTGATTAGAGCCGATTGTTTATATTTACGTTGCGGTCGCCACTGGTTGCTCGGAGAATCGTGAAATATGCGCATACTATTCTGGAGAACCGTCAAAGATGACGTTAATATTACATAATAATAATAATAATAACAGTAACAATAATATCAATAATATCAATTATAAAAAAAAAAACGGGTAGCTCTGATGTTCAGTAGGTTACAATTGGGTCATTGTATAATGGTCAATGGATTGTATTAAACTTGAATTCAATGATATAATATCATTGTATAAGAAAGACGATTCTAAGCGGAAACGGTTTGTCAGTCTAAATATTTTATATTGTTATTATTTATTAAGGCCTCTAAGTTGAATTAATATTTTTAAATTCGTTACAATTTTTTATTCATTTAAATGGTGATAAAGAAAGAGTTAGAAATTAAAATCCCGTTTATAGCGGTTTTTCGTAATTTGTCGGTGGTTTTTCCCATGGTATCAAATAACTATTGAGAAAATGACCTTTCTAAAGTATTATCTTGATGCAATTTTCTAAATGATAAGATACTATAATTATAAATCAAAGCACTCCTTCTGGTAGAAAATTTGTATAAAGCATAAAAAAGTAAAAAGAAATAAGTCCCACTGTAAAACCACTATTTTCCTCGCTCCGCTCATGTGTACGAATATTATTATGTGGGATAGACAAATAATAGATGAACTTTCGGTGATGGAAATCATAAAGCTCTGCCCGAATTCATGGTCCACCGTTTGTCTCGTCAATTTCAAATCGGTTTGCTTTTCAAACGTCTCGTGCGTTAGATACCAAATAATAATAATAATAATAAATACTACATCAGCTATGAATTACGATTATCCTCGGGAGCTCTCAACGTATAGGTAATATTATAAAATTATACACTTAGGTATAGATAGTTGGTATAATAATAATATTATGATGTGATGGTAATATTATCAATGACACCGTTGTCGTGTGACGTGCCAAAAAACACTTTGGCGGTAAAATATAAACAAATGAATAAATATCACTGATTAGAGCTGATTGTTTATACGTCGCGGGCGCCACTGGTTGCTCGAAGAATCGCGAAATATGAGCATACGATTCTGGAGAACCATCAAAGTTACGTTACTATTACATTATAATAATAATAACAACAATAATAATAAATACTGCATCAGCTATGAATTACGAATATCCTCGCGCGCTCCCAACTTATAATATTATATAGGTAGGTGGTATAATAATAATAATATTATGATGTGATGGTAATAATATCAATGACACCGTTGTCGTGTGACGTGCCAAAAAACACTTTGGCGGCAAAATATCATAAACAAATGAATAAATACCAGTCTCGAAAAAAAAACAATCCGAACGCGTTTGTAAGTAGCCGATAATTGGCGGACGACCGGCGCCGGCGCCGATTCTTCTGGGCCGCCACCGACGACTACGGCGACGCTCCGCGGCATCACCGACGACGCCGCCGCTGCCGCCACCACCGCCGCGCGACGGGCCAGCAGCTTGCCGGCGTCCGTCCCGAGTTTCCGTTGTGCGTCCGTCCCGTGCCGTCGCGAAAACCGCGTCCGCGACCGTTTCTGTGGGTGTTTTCTTCTCCGGGAAAATCAGCGTGTATAATAACTATATCGTGTCGTGCGAACGGGTGAAAACGATTGGTGAGGTGGAAAACCAAAATAAAAAAAATATCTATATTATAACATACGAAAATAATATCTGTTTACTCTGCGAAATCGCACACTGCTGTGTCGATCGCGCGTGTAATATATAGATCGTGATTTATAATATAATTTAATTGTCGTTTCCGATCGTCCGTTAATATTATTGATATCGTGCGTGGCAGGAGCAGGACTCGCGCGTGTGTTCGTGTGTTCGTGGTGCGAGTATCGGGAGCAGTGTTAAATAATAATAGTAATATTATCATATTATTGTTATAATAAACATAATATTATTGTCGTAGTGTCGGTGTCGCGGTCGTGCGGAAGTGTGTGCGTGTGAGCGTGCGATATGTCGGCCGACGAGATCCGTGTCCGCCGACGACGCTGACGACGACTACGAAATCTCTCGAGAGACCGACCAGCGTTTCGCCGCACCATTCGCGAATATTAATAACCAGTGATAACATTAAAAAACCACCGCCGCCGCCGTACTCGGTACATACCGCGTGTTTTCTTTTGGTTTTTTAAAATTTTTTTCTATCGACGATTGTGTCCCGAGAACATAACGTCCTCGAGGATTTCACTGTTGCAGCAGCAGCAGCAGCAACCGACGACGACGACGAAGGAGATCGTCAAATAATTCTCCGCTGTTCGACGGTAAGTGGTAACCGCCAATAATTTATTATTATTCACACCTATAATTGAACTGCGCGTAACTCGAAACAACGACACATTCAGGGGCGGATCCAAAGATACATAGTTAGGAGGGGGGTAAGTCATAATTTTAAGAAAATGTCGATGATTTTTTTTTGTAATATCGATTTTAACAGTAGGCACGATTTTAACAAAATTGTTTTGAAACACAGCTTGGGGGTGCCGCGTTATCCAACGATAATTATTATTAAACTATGAGGGGGGGAGTAACACGTGAGACCGACGAGAGTTTTTGTCTTCGCGGTGGCGCCCGGAAATTATCTTTTCGATCCATTAGAATTATTTCGGTCGGGTAGGACATTTAGTTTTTGGTTCGGCGTGTGACCCCGCAACGGTGAATCGGAGTTGTGGTCGCGGTTAAGAGTTTGGAATTGGGGTGGAGGTGGGGAGAGCACATGCGTGACAAGTGATACAAACGTTTTGACGTGTCCAAAAAAATCGAAGAGGCCTATCCTATTATTTATGATGAGGTATAATACGCGACGTATGAGTACGATGTTAACCGCGGGTAGGTAAACTACATTATAAACAATTTAAACGATATTATAGTATTATGTCATTGTTCGGAAAGGGGTCTGCAAACAATACAATAATTATAAGTAACGCGGGTCTTGGATGGATGAGGTAAAGGGTTTTCCGAGTGGGCACTCGCCATTCAAACTCACCATTCATACTATACTGTCCAGGTAGTTCAATAGTGCACCGAATTTCCTAGAAAACACTAATTTTCCAGCGTACACATTCGAGTACCATTCGAGTAAACTTTGACCATCCGAGCAAAATAATATAATATTATAATAGAGCATCGAGAGGCTATTAAAAGCACATTGCATTATCTTCGTATCGCAATTTTAATTTCGTTTTCCGCGAGGACGATATTAAAATTATAGCTCGGTAATATTTATCTGCGATATTTCAGTAAGACCGAAATTGAATTGATGAAATAGCGTTCGCCTCTCTTCGGTCCAAAGATTAGTAGCTAACATATTACTATACGCAATTACATTAACGCTCGCAAACACACAGCTTGGTACATAATATACAAAGCGTTTGTCAAGTTAATCATTAATTATGGTATCGTAGTTTGCAGTTCTGTAGTCTATTATACAGTCGAATTAAATACCAGTTAGGTATACGCAAGATTTTAAGTTCTACGCAGGTATTACACGAGCCGAATACTCCGCAAGCCTCTTCAAACAGTTGTACTTATAATTAGGTACTATTAAACTCGTAGGTAGGTTTTTTTTTTTTGAAAATACATATTAAGTAATGCATAATAATATTTTGTCGTTTGAATGAGATTATATATTATTCATTCGTAGAGTACACACATTTTTTACACGTCAACAAATCGAGTTTGTAAAATATTTTAACTATAACATTATTATTACATCGTCGTACGTTCGTATGCTGAATTTAAATCATCGAAGTTCGTATAATAATATTTATCTGATCGATGGTGACACACATAGCAGGGTTATTTGCAGAACACTTGAAAATATGTCTTTTGTTTTTCTAAAAATATGTTCTCAAATAGAGCGAATGTTATTGTAGTCGAAACACATTTCATTTTCATAAATATTTTATACAATCATAACATAAAAGTGTACTTGCAATAAATGTAAAAATACCTACCTATGTATATTATATTATTATGTACCCATTGCGACTACCTACTACGGTATAATATTGTAACAGTGCGATTTCACGAGGCACTATTATTATTCGCTATTACAATAGTATAGTATTATAAATGAACAACAAGATTTTACAATTTTTGATTTGGCAGTTAGAAATATAATATAATAATGTAGAGATGTATCTTAATGCTCTCATTAAAATTAACGAGATAACAACGAGAGGACAAATTATTTCGAACACTTGGCCAACAAAATATTATAATATTAGGCTACCTCCTAATTGTAAAAGCCAATAAACTTTTGTATATATAAAAAAAATATAACTACTGTTGAACAATATTTATTTTATACATGTTTTGATATATTATTTACAGTACAATAATATAATATTTAAAAACAAAAATACATTAAAATTTTTCAATATTTGTATATACATTTTAAACTTGAAATCTTTACACAAAGTAGGTACTTACACATTTTCCATACTGCAATATTGACGTGATTTTCATAATAAAGTACATTATGACGTACACTGTACAGAGATTGATTTTAGTTTCCATTTAAATTAGTAAATTGTTATTATGTCTTATATTTTCTACTCTCAATCTAAAAGCAGTGGAAAGTTTACAAATCTGAAAGTGCATTACTTCTTTTTGAACTAACTTCATAAATAATAAAAGTCATCGAGAACTCTACTTTTATGTTTACGTTTTTTTTTCTTGAAAGTTTTGAGACCTTTTCCTATTTTTTAAAACATTAACGATATTAATAATTTCCAAAATTGCAATGTACATTATTAAACCATAATATATTTTTTTGATTAAACATACATTATGTTTGTTTAAAATTGGATATTTTGGGAATTTTTTCTTAGAACTTGTAACCTGTAATCAAAATTATTATCATGCAGATTCTTTTATGATAAATAATATTATGCTGTGGTGAATTTGTAGCAAAAAAAGTGTTTATTAGAAATTGTATTACATTTATTAGAGATTTCATCGAGTAAGAATATTATTAAGTGTATTTTACTTTTTTAAGTAGTTATTAAATTCTAAAAAAATGCGTATGTATTCCTACATCAGTGGCACAGCTAGGAGAGAATATTAAAAGTGTCAAGACCCCCCCTCCATAGACTAAAAATAAAAAAAAACCATAATTAAAAGTTTTCCTAATAAAACATCCTAAGATGATATTATTATATTATGTATAATATTTATGATAGTTATGTAAGGTTTTTAAGCCCAGCTTAATTTTACCAATGGAAATAAATACAATTATACAAATACAATTTTGATATTCTTATATGATCTATATTATTCAAATTTAATATTTTAGGGAAATATTATTTTTAAATAACCATTTCAGTATTATGTAATTATTAGTTTTTTGTGAATCGAAACGAACGTGTCTACTGACTACGTTTTATGGTTGACCAAATATTTAAAGTGTTCGCTTGGTATTTAATTGGTTTTTAATTCGTAAATAAAAAAATATTAACATTTTAATAAAAATAAAATATTAAATAAAATAATATTATAGTTGGGTAATTTGTTGTATGAATCATACGCGAAATGTATTATTATAAATTATAATAATACATTGTAACGACTAATAATTTTCCTATTATTTTATTAAACTCCAAACACGGTTTACAATTTAATTATAATATATGTTACAATGTACCTATAACAATACTATAATTATATTGTAAAAAATGTATCAAACAAACTTGAGCATAAAAAACATGTCCGTATCTGTAACGCATACATTCTGTATATAATAATATCAAATAAATCATTATTACCAATCACCTTTGTACCATAAAATATAAACTTTGATGCCTTTGTTTTCGCTGCTTCGGGATGATTAATTTTTCTATAATGATATTCTTTACATTTTAATAATAGTTACATAACATCGTCATACATGGAAGAGTTTTGCAAGAACGAAAAAATTGTATCTATAAATTGAATTGTTATTTTGCCGTTGAAAAGTTTCACAACCAACGTCGGCGGGACATCCGCTAAAATTCAGTGACATCTGAATTGTTTTTTTTTTTTTTATATAATATACTTTAAGTATAATATTCATGTAATATTATCAATTCAGGAATTGTATTGATTGTAAAAAACAATGTTTATTTGGACGAACAAATACAATTTTTAATATGTCCTGCATGTTGTTTTACCCTTTGTTGACCAGAATTAGAAATAAAATTTTTTTTCCATTTTTTCATGCATTAAAACATGATAATAATTGACCTTTTGATGAATAAGTGCATTTTTAAAAAAAATGTTTAAGTCCAAATTTGAGTTAAGTACCGTTGGTTAGCTTAACATTTTGATCCTGGTACTAAAATGGTCATTTAGTCATTTATCATATTATTTTTTTTACATACAATCCATACAATCAAAAAAACTATTTTTCCAAGATCATTTTTTAAAATTGTAATATTATGTTTGGGTTCTAAATAATACAAATTTATGAAAGTACGTATATGCATTTTATATAATAACAAATATTAACGTCTTTTAAACTTATCCATAAACCACAAATAATAAATATTATATATTGTTTTAATGTTTTACTCAAATTTTTCACCGTTGTTATATTATATTTTGATAGTGTACAACAATTATCAAATTATTATAAACTTATAACAATATATGTACCATTTAATTTAGATAATAATATGTTCAAACATTTGAAATAATTTAATAAATAACGTACAATTTTTTTTCGTCTTTTATCTGTAAAATAAGAACGACTAAATTGGAATATGAGGAAAAAAAATACCATAACGATATGATTACGACTGCAGTACGCAGTAATATACCTCTGTATTATCTGTGCTCGTATCTATTATTATTTTCCACACCATTTTATATATTATAAAAAACCACTTTTCTAGTGGTAACATTTAAAAAGATAAATCAATACAGAGAACATGTATTATATTATTATACTGGTTTTCATGTATTTTGGAAAACATTTCATTCGACTATGGAACTCAGATCAATGACAATAGTTTGATATAAATTTTAAAAATAAATTCATTCGTCGCTCCGTTCAGAATCTATAAAATAATACTTGCTTAATCAACATGTTAATAGTATATTATGTGACGGTCAAATCCGTACCCTAATCTCGCCAAATACTCATCTTTTGACAGAGGTTCTAAGCGGTCGTTTTTCCATCGCCAAAGAATACTCAAACATATACTTACAGCAAAATGTTTAGTTTCAGGATTGGTGACAACGATTCCAATTATTAGTCGTCAGCGCTGTATTGAGATCAACTTTTTAATTTTTACCCTTTTTTTTAAATCGAAAATCTGAAATTATTCGAGTACCTGCCCCCTACACAAACGAATAAAACGAAACTATTAAAAAAGTCATTATTATTATCAAGTAATCTCTGTGATGGATTAAACATAATTTTCGGTTTGACACATTCGTACCTATATAATACGCATGCAATTATTGCCTTCCAAAAACTATACGTACTAGTAAATTCTCGCACACGACCCACGCCAAATCGTCTGTAATTAACTCTTTGGTAAACGATCGATCAGAACGGATTAAGGATTTCCTAGTTAGGTTTTAAAATAAAATTAACGACTGTTTAATAAAAAAAAAAAAATCTATATAACATCATTTTAGGTATTTTATGCGTAACATTATTCGTTCGGATAAAAATCGTAATATGCAAATTAATTCATAGCAATGTGTGTAGGAGAAATAAATTAATGTTTGGAACCTATGACCTATGTAAATATTATTTTGTATCGTGTAGATTTTCAGGTTTAATGTAATTATTTTCCGAAGAAATATTATTAAAATTTTACGGAAATATTTTTTTTTTTGCTCTAAAAATGAACAACCCTGGCTAAGATGATGGGTTGTTTTTTTAAAAAAAAAACTTTTATCAGAATTAATTTATTTGTTTAATATGCTAATCAAACGTGTATAATTTGTTGGGTTGTTTGTTCGTAAAACCTTAAACAATACAAAATTACTCAATTTTAACTATCATTATTCAGAAAAGGGTCATGACGACGACAATGGTTATTCGTACTTCAACACTACCTGCAGTCTGATATAATAATAATACTATGTGCCCCGTAAAACTAAAGGAAATAAATAATGTTCATAAATATATGAAGTCAAGGAATTGAAATATTATCTCTGGTCGCATGCAATCTGAGTTTTCATTCGTATCTATATATACAACTACAGCCATATACCTACTACTACTTACAACGCACTACGAAATAAAATCACTACCAGGAAATAATAATATATACAATCAGCTATTTTTCACCCTCCGACATTAAAAGCACAATCTTTTATTTTCACACCCGCACTTGATGGGTACAACCGCGTGTTGCAATAAATTTTTCGTTGGATTCAAATATCGAATTCAAAAATGTTGAATATGATACTATAATTTACAGGGTGTTTTAAAAGTCTTCATCCGCTTACTAACTATATAGTTAGTTATAGTTCGACAACGGTTATACAGCAAGTTAGTGACCCATATATTAATGCTTGAAGGAATAATAAAACTTCCCTATTTTAAGAATATATTTTACTTTATTTCACCCTTTTTTAAATAAATATACATTTTTTAAATCGGATGAAGACTTTTGATACATCCTGTACATAATATAGTACATAATATTAAATTTATGATTCAAAAGTTACAAATTGTAAAAGATCTCATCGGCCTATATAGTATATCAATACTACCAATAATGATTTTAATGAAATTAAATATTACTCAATATCCTACATTGAAATGTTAACGTAGTTTTTAACATTTAAATAATTTTATTGAATTTTCAAAAAAAATCTGTTCAGGCGACTGCCATGGTTGTGGTTTATTCGTGTACAATAGTTATATTGATATAAATAAATATATTCAATAAGTACTTAATCGATAATCTGTAAACTTGAGCGTTGGGATGTCGTCTAACAAGCTTAGATTTGAGGAAATTTAAAAACTGAGCGAGTTTTGCATAAGTTATAATTGATAATATAATAAAATTGTGCTTCTCTTGATATTGTAAATATTATACTTTAAGAACACACTTCAGTGTACAGGGCGATTAACCAAGCATACTCGCCCCCATTATTTTGTTTTTATAATTAATAAACTATTCAAAAATCTAATTTTTGGAATTTGAAAAATACTTAAAGACAATTTCTTTAAATTCTTGAATTTTTTTTGTACTGGGTACTTGAGGACTGTCGTGTGACGACTCAAACTTTTGTTTTACAAACGAGAACCCCCATTTTCGAGTGTAATTTATTTACCAGATAATTTTTCTGAACATTTTGACGTGTTAGAATCAAAATTCAAACAAGTAATTTGTGAGTTAATTGACTTTATGTACTAAGGACAATAGGTCCATGATAATGGGTTTGGAAGATTATGGGGATCTAAGAATCTTGGTGAATTATTTATCAATATTATTGATAATATGTAGAAATGGTCCAAGTATAATAAATACTAGACCCAATAATA
>WHPZ01586235.1:0-24426 GCA_016617965.1 Macrosiphum rosae
AATTCGAATATGTATATATCTATATTTTATTAATTCGTAGCAGTCATAACGCCGAAAGCCGATATCTATTATATCCACTCATCGATATTGATTTACTGTCAAAACTCCGGACGGTGCTCTTATAAACAAGTTGTTTCACTGGTTCGTGATTGTACTCGCAATTTGTAACGATAATTTCATTGGAGGCAAAAGTTGTACCATTCCTAAATGGTATCTGATTGTGACGTACTTTTTATTACCATTTGCCACACGTATTTGAACAACGTGCCCCCAGGAGGGATGAAATCGTGGTCGGCGGATACACACAGTTGATGTGTGCGATGGTACCTATACATATGTATTGCAGCATTGTATTCACAGGTCTCGCTGATTGTGGGCGGCGAATGTTAAATTTTCAGTTATCTTCGATTGCCAGAATATTATTTTTAATCAGGTTTAAATATTACATGTATCTGTGCGAATCGAGTTTTTTTTGGTTTTTTTTAATACATCGACGATTCGTCTCACGTACTGTCAATATTAGTGTCGCGTACGAACGCGTAAAATATTGTCTCTAATTTAATAAAATAATGCGTATACATGTTGAAATAGTTTTTACCAGTAAAGGCAAAACTGAGAAAGTGCAGAAGGTGGATAGGGATCATTGTTTCAGATAGTATGACTGGATAAAAAATAAATGAGCTCTTGCGTAAACGACTTACTAGTCGTATCGCCGAGTTAATAATATTATATTTGAGAATTTTTAAATAATAATAATAATATGTGAAATTATTGAATGGCCAGCCTCTATTATAATACCTCATCGTTAGAGTATTAAATAAATTTATATTATTTCAATTAAACATTGTACACACATAATTTACTGTAATAATGCGTTTTGCAGCATTTAGTCATATTTTTTTGAATGTCATTACTCATTAATAATAAAATATTATCATTAAATAATAAAAATATTATGTGAATTATTGTAGTTAGAATATTATTAATCAACACAAAGTTATTTGTACACGGGTGGCTAAACAAAACCTAGTTTTAATCAAATTTCAAGTTTACAACAGTTAACGGTTATTTTCACACGCATGGCACTACAGGTCCACACCTCTAAATTACACATTACGATAAACAAATGATAGAATGTAAATGTATTTATTATTCTCTTGGGGGACACGAATGAAAAATAACGAATAAACCAAAGCTGCAGAATTTTATATTGTGATGCCAAACCCAGCTCAGTGAGTAAAAAAGTTTTTTTTTAAAAACTACGGGCTGCGGCGTTTTCATAATAGTTGAGACATAATAATAAGTAGGTATTTGTTTTAAAATTAATAAGGAATATCTTTATTATATTATATTAATTTTTTTAATTTACCGAAAATTAAAAAAAAAATAAATATTAAATGCGAGTGGAAATAAATACCCAACTAAACAACAACTATTGATGGAAGTAAAAAAGAATAATGTAATTTTATTGAATACTTTAACTCAGAGGTGTGGTAACTTACATTGATACCCATTTATCATCATTGAGTTAGTTTTATAAATTATTTATTAATAACGATAATAATAATAATAATTCTCATAATTGAGAAAAATATTCGTTTAGATTATGTGAATATATTATATGTCAGAAACGCGCAGATATTATGAGAAGACTTGACTGGTGTATTACACATCAGTATTTAAGTGAGTAATATTATCATCAAGACGTTACGATTATAAATTATTATTGAAGTCTAAAAAAGGAAAAATTTATTATATTTATTATATAATATGTCAGAAGACCGTGCAAATGCAAATATGATTTATGTGGGGACGTGAGCGAGAAATCAATAGCTTTTATTAGCTTTTTATTCTTGTAAAAATAATAAACTATACACACATGTCGTTCAGTTGGAAGTAGAAAATAAAGTTCAGGTAAATCGAAATTTAAAATAACCTCATTATTTAATGTGAAAATCACGCCGAATAAACATATTATTATATTGTGAATAATATGCTGCTGCAGTTATCGATTATGTTAAAATAATATGTTTGATTTAATTTGTTACTTGTTTAACATAATAACTATATTGATACATTTTTTAATACTGAAGACAAAAAAAAAAAAAAAAATGAATGAATGTTTCATACAAAATAAAATATTTCAACAATTTATATATTACATATTTTTCTTTTATCGAGTAAATTGTAAATAACTACAGCCACGGTAAAGCGCACGGTATATTATATTTTGTTACCTCGGCTATATTATATTATTATAAAACATTAAATGAAAATAATGTAGGCCGCAACGCGTGTACGGTTTTATTTGAGAACACAGCGGGAGAAAAATCCAAATATTATGTATACCTGTGAGCCTACGCATATTGTGCGCCGCGATGAAATATTACGAATTCGTGAGAAAGGTTTAAATCACTTGTATTAAATCAAGAGTAAACGTTTTGACGACTATTAAACTATATTACAATATACAATATACCTCTATACCTACCTACGGTTCCACGAATATGAAAAAAAAAATAATAATAATAATAATAATAATAATAATAAAAACCGTATACACGACTATATAATAATAATATTATAAATTATAATAGCTGGTACCCAGGCGTGTATGAACCGAATGATGGATGGTGAACGGTAAGCTAGCGAGCTGTAAATGCGTTCGAAAAACTTATTATCTCGTCGGTGTGAGGCACAGCAGTAATATTGTCCTGTGCCGTCGACACAGGATTAAGACGGTGTCGACGCGAGCACGTGTTGTTTGAATTATGCGCGTTTTATTCTGCCCGAAAGACGCGTAATACCACCCGCACACACCCACACTCACACCCCCCACCAGCCCTGCATAGCGTATTGTTCGCACTCAGACCCACAGCGGCGGCGGCGGCGAGTGAAATAATTTGCTGAACATCAAATCTCCGACGACGACTTTACGAGAACAGGATTTCAAAAGTGCGACTGCTATTTCGATTTAACTCTCACACAGCATTGCGCAAAGGCACATATATACCTACCTATCCGTAGCTCTGTGTAGGTACCGTGTTTCATGTCTATTCGTTAAGTTCAAAACGTCGCCTTTCTTGCATTTCGATGAGTGTTTGGGCTTTGAATTGTACAACACTGTTTAATGATGATAATTGTACACGTATGACGTCTATATATTATTATGTATGCATCACAATCGGCGAGAATTGCACGCACAGAAAACGAACTCGAGTACTTTGTCTCCTACAAAAGGAAAACCAAAAGTTTCCCACTTTCCCCGAATTAATTGTTTTCACTGCTGTAGTATAATTGCAGTAATTACCTACGTATTATACGACAGCCTCGATCGACGACAACGATAATAATTTCAGTCGAGTCTCGATAACTCAAATCCCAAAGGAATAAAAATAATTTCGACTTTTGTATTTTTCGAGGCGTATTATGACGTAAGTATACCTAACCTACCTCAAACACAACTTATAAGTTATAAGCACTTCAAGGGGCGAGCCAAAAAATTCGAATTATCAAGCCTCGACTACACTAGTACCTATTATTAATATTAATTATTATTGTACAACAATTTGATACCACATAAAATGTATATACGTAAAAAGAGAAGAGTGGAGAAAGATATAGAGACTTACGAGTCGTATTTCCAGAGTACAACTCTATTTTGATTTGACTCACGGGCATAATTGGGTACAACACGTATCTAGCTGTACATATAATCTATATTTCACGTCATATATGTCTTTTCGTTTAGTTAAAAACGTCTCATTTCTTGCATTTCGATGAATGTTTGGGCTTCAGATTATACACAGTTTAATGATAATTTTATAACTACTCCGTCTATATAAACGCGTTCGACGAGAATTGCACACAAAGAAAACGAACGGACACTTTACCATCGACAAAAGGAAAACCAAAAGTTTCTTCGGGTTAGTGGTTTTTCACTGCAATATTGCAGTAGTAGCTACACATACGAAAATCTCAATCGACATAATAATAACAATAATAGTTGTTGTTATTGCACAAACAATTTTATACTTAAAATTGATATACATAAGTGGAAAGGAATGGAGAAAGATGAGGGTATCACGATCAAAGTATAAATACTTAAGTTTAACTACTATATTGCTGATAATTAATATAAATGTATTTCGTCGAGACTTGAGACTCGACGTAATAACAATTTTAGAAGCATTCGTGAGAAATGTTGTCACCTAGATATATTTCCAAGTTTACAACAACACAAAATAAAATAATCATTGTATCGACAAAATAAACATCTTTGATTGTAAAACCAAACTTAATTTTAGATTCTGAGCGGAGCGAGGAAGCTAGTGGTTTTACAATGGTGTTTATTTTTTTTTCTTCTTCTTTTTATTTCCTGTATACAAAATTTCTACCAGAAGGAGTGCTTCGATTTCACCATATAGTACCTATTATTTTTTAGCAAATTGGATCAAGATGGTCCTTTAGAAAGGTCATTTTTCGATTTTATCAATAGTTCTTTAATGCCACGGTAAAAACCCCCAAAAAATTACGAAAAATCGCTGAAAATTGGATTTTAATTTCTAACGGTTTGTTTATTACCATAGAAATATTATAATATTAATTCAACTTACATGATATAATAATTAATGACAATTTAAAATATCTAGACTGACAAGCCGTCTCCGCTCAGAATAGTTTTTCTTAAACAATGATAGAATATCATTGAATTCAAGTTCAATACAATCCATTGTACAATGACCCACTGGTTACTGTACAGGAGAGCGACATCTACTTACCTACTTTTTTTAGTTTTCAATTCATGAACTTAACAGTAAGTAGATAATTAAAATACAAAACTATGACTTTATACTCAATATTCACTAACAAAATATTTGTATCAGCTTACCTACAGTTTAAAACATAGTTAAATCACCATTTTAAACGCATACTCCTAAATCATAATATACATTCAAAGTACTTCTTATAATATGACGTATATTGTATAATATATTATATTTTTAACGGATTACATTACAGTCTTTTCGAAATATATCAAATAACTTATTGTCGAAATGGAAATATTTCTGTCCTAGTTAGAGTATTCTCGATGCAATATTATAGTGAAATCTGACAGCTGATACAATATACCCATTTTGAATTGTTTGATACTATTGTAAGAGGTAAATTCCTTACAATTGTAATATTGTAATTAATATTCGGTATACCTATCTATAGTTGAAATCGTGTAATGTCCCGCAGACGCTTTGTTTGTAAACCAGAGAATCGTAAAATCATCATCTCTTTGGAGTTTATATTCTATAATTAGGTATTACCATATTTTAATGTGATAAGATGATTTACAAATATCACTAAATTCATTATTGCTTACAAACAAAATTAACCGAATAAAATCTATGCAGTATAATAAGTAATTACGATTTAAATTGTGTAACATCATTGTTTAACAACTTTAATCATGATAAATGATAATGATACACATTATTATTATTATTATTATTATTGTTATTATTATCTTTTAAAATAACTCAAAATGTGAAAAATCAGTAAAACGATGATGTTTTGTTAAGTATTCGTTATTAATTAAAATTAATAATACTATTTGTACATTGTACCTATATTACTATATATTTACAAGCATAATGTCAAAAATAATTTATTTTTGAAAATTTGAAATGAGAATTATTCATAAATATTTTATGCATATTATTATTTTATTGATCTCAAAAGTTTTAGCAACTACTGTAAACACAAGTTGTGCTTCGAAATATGAAAATCTATGCGATGGCCATGAAGAGAATACTACTCGCATAACACACAATACACAAATCAAAGTTATTCCAATGGGTTTCTAACGATTATAGGTTTCGCAATAAAACAAATGCACGAGTTCTTTGTTCGACCATTTAATGGCAAACGCTTGTTTTTTATTACCTTCAGATATAGTCTCTTTTTCAATACAATATTTAGAATGCGCAAGGTATGACATTTTAAAACTATTGCCGTTCAAATAGATGTATCTTTATAATA
This sequence comes from Macrosiphum rosae, assembly GCA_016617965.1. Lineage (NCBI taxonomy): Eukaryota > Metazoa > Arthropoda > Insecta > Hemiptera > Aphididae > Macrosiphum > Macrosiphum rosae. The sequence goes on from WHPZ01586235.1 coordinate 6,034, forward strand.
TCGTTTCCCTCGCCATTGTGTTATTTTTTAGTTCGACTCACCAAATAATGTTACAAAAATGCGAATAATTCAAAGATATAAAAAATATAGTATAAATGCTCTGATTCTATTTCTAAATATAGAATACGTAATAATATTCTATGTATAAAATACGTACAGTAAAATTCAGAGCTGACAAAATATTGTATTGAAAACAATAATAAACGAGACTATCAACTATCAAACTATCTGCAACGATCATTTTGCTAACCGTTTCGAAAACTTAATTCAATTATTTCGGTTTTTATTTATTATAATAGGAGCCTAGGAAATTGCGTATTTGTTAACACCCCTGTTAGGGGCAGTAAAGTGGAAGAAACAGTTATTCAATTCAAGTTTAACTTAAGAACAGGTGGCACAACAGTAATATGATAAAACTAAATATATTATATTGATTTTGCAAAATTGTATTTCGACAAAACTATTAGTTCATGTGACATGTTTAATAATTATTAACTTAATACTATTTTAGTATTACATTAAATCTATGTAACAAATGTATTGAAATAGTTGGGAATTTGCATAGAACTAATATAGATATTATGTCTATGGAAATTGACATGTTATTTAAAATACGATTAGTTGTTTGTATGTCATAATAATAATAATGATGAAAATATAATAATACAATATATTGTAGTCATCTAAATAGTTTATATCCAATATTTGAATTTGCTCGAAGAACTGCATGGTATTACTTTGATTCTTCGGATCTAGACCTAAACTTTCAGTAACAATTTGACTTATTTCGAGTTCCTCTCTTTGATTGTTGGAGTGGTGTCTGGTGTTGTACGATTAACATTCATATAAGTAGAGTCGATTTTGAGATCAAGAATTCATGTCTGGTACGACCAATATTTCATTCACGATACTATGGCATTGGGATTTCTGTTCCGTCTTATGACCAATTAACCTGTTCACTGTATTATGAAACCATAACTATTACTACGTTACCAAATTGTTAGATATTTATTTTGAACCACAACCGATAGTTTAATGGTCATAATTTAAAACCGTAATGACTAGTTTTTTATCGTTTTTAAATTCAAAAAATGTAAAAAGAGTCGTAGGTATGTAATAATTTTTGCATAACATCTCTTTTATTTCACATTGTAGCATATTAGAGCATTTCGGAATATATTTAATATAATATTATATAATATATGAAATTGGTGAATAATTTTAAATATTTGTATATGTAATATGAGAGATGCAATACTGTGCGGATTATTATCATTATTGAAAAAAGTGGCTAAAAAAATACATAATATAGCAGACTTAGAGTGCTTAAATATAATAATGTACACATTGAAGGGTATAAAATAAAATTGTCGTTAATATAATGCACAGGTATTTTCAATTTTTACGTTCCATAAATATTAAAATATAAACGCTAGAGGGTAGAGCTGAATATAATATGTTAAATAACGTCATGTATGCACTCGACAATGTTCTATGTAGATATTTTCAATAAACCAACTAAAATTTTTTTTTTTTTTTACTCTAATATTCTATTATTGCAGTAAAAATGCAAAACATTTTTAATTTTACACAATTAAAATACTTGATGTTTATTGTTTCAAAAATAAAATAATTTAAACGATATAATTAGAATACTAATTATTAAATGTATTGACTTGATATTTATGCAACACCAAATTCGATGTATAGACGCCCGCAATTAATTATCATTTGTTGCATCACCGTAATTTCTACATCCATCTGTAATTAAAATCAATTTATTCACATTGATCATAAACCGTACAGCTACAATGTCAGTCATTACCTGTTTCATTAGTAATGTATTTTCAAAGTTCAAAATTGAATTTGAAAAATCGAATGAAAAAAAAATGTGCGAAATATTATAGGCCGCGAATTGTAATCTTATTACACTGCAGGAGTGTAGTGAATCGATCCCTTATCAATCTATTCTGTTAAATATTATTCTGTCATTATTAAAGTTATTATTCAAAATATTTTAATATTGTTTAATTTTAAATAAAATTTAAAAGAAAAAAAACTAATAAATAATAGTATATCTTGTAACTCAATATCTAACGACCTTAGCAAGGTTCGCTAAGTATAAAAAGAAAAGAACGCCTTAAAAAACACTCATAGGCAAGCTACAAGCGACAAAAATTACCTGAGAAAGCACAACAAAATGTGTAGTTAAATAATGAAGTTTGAATTAATATATACATATAATATTGTACATTTTATGTAGAAGTGCTTGCTGTATTTTTCATATCATTTTGAAAAATATGAACAGAGTTATAGCCAATTTAACTAGAGATTATTGTAGCGTATTTTTAACACATTTTATTAGGTAAAATTCCCCCTGACTCGCATTACAATCCACTATCCGACCCCAGTGGTAACCAATATACAAAAAGAAAACTAATTTCTATTATTACTATTATAATCTACAACCAATGGCCACCATTTATAAACATATAGATAAAAAATAGTTTGAAAAAAAAAAAGATCATTGTAAAACCAATATGTTTTCGAAATAATAAGGTATCAATAAAAAAATGTGTGATATCAAAACCAAAACACTTTAAAAACTCACCAACTCACTCGGTGAACAAAATACGCAAATTATAAAAAAAACTGTCTTAAAAGTTTTGATGTAATTGTATTGCTAAGTCTTTGAACTATAGATATAATGTATGTTAAAATGGGGTCTGCTAAATATTTGAACGTAGCTTAGCAACTTAAATTAAAAAATTAAAAATATTATATAGTCCACTATAATTGAAATAGACAGTGTATTACTAATCAAGTTTTTTAAAGTCGCCAAGCTAAGTTCAATTATTTATCAGACTATTTTACATAAATTATATCTATAGTTCAAAAACTTAGCTATAAAATTATATTAGACATTTCAGAGCCGTTTTTTATACTTAGTGTGTTTTTTTACCCTTAAACTTGAAACTTTCACCCTTCTTGTAATATTGAAAAATATACATTTTTTACTAAACTGTGTTTTTTGTTATGTTTCATACAATCATCACTATATTATGGTCATACTGATTTTATACCTAGTTACAGATTATCGATATTTAATATCTAATTCCTGATCATGAAATAAAGAAGTTATTATATTATATAGATTATTATTATGTAATTTGTATTATGTACTTGGTATGTAAGAAATATTTCTATAATATTTTTCATTAAACACTTAACTAAGTAGAGGTGTTTACTGTATTTTATACTATAATTTTAAATGGAAATTTGTTTTCTTTATCTTTCATAACCAATATGAACTATTTCGAAAAAATAAATTTCATGAACTTTCAGAGAACCCTCATAATAATGTCTATCATAGGGAGACTTACATAAAGCGCATCTCCTCATCTGAATAATTACACTGACACAGTGACACGACATTGTATTGTTTTTACAATATACCTATAGGCTATATTATTATGTAGACTCAACCATGAACGATGTACGTCTTCCAAGACGTAGGTACGCCATATCATCGAACAACTGACTATACATACAACTAACTACAAACAACTAACAACTAACAACTATATACGACAAACCAACCAAATGGCGACACTAAACTTTCATTATTTGATTCCGATGTGAATGTATTTTTAACAATTTACAACTGACGCTCTGCGAGTGAGTTATTTTACTACTGCGAGCTTTGAAGTCACTCCCGAAAGCTATCCCGTCATGATTTGCTGACGGATAGTTTTACCACTCTGCTCTGAAAACTTATGAAATTAACCTTTAAAATACAATAATATAAGCTCGCCTGATTTTTTAGCCATAAATACTTGAAAGTATTAATCAAATTATATTTTTAATTTATAAATATGGTTGATTTTCTACTGTTGTGTATATTAGAATGCTCATTAATTATTATTTCGTATCTAAATATATCATGTGTATAATGTCCCGAGGGAAAGCTTAAATCTCTTAATCTCTAATCTTGTTTTCGATACTATTCCTAACAACCCTTCTATTCAACACAGAATACATTAGTCAATAAATTAATATTTAATTTAAAGTAATTAAAACCAGAGAATATTATTTTATTCGATCGTTGAAATATTATTTATAATAAAAATAAAATACCTTAAACATTGATCATAATATTAGCTCAACGTTAAGTATGCTAATGTATTAAATATATTTCTGTGAAAATTTAGTATTAATTTTTTTATAAAACCAAAAAATATATTTCACAATCATCTGAACTCCACATTTATTAAACAACTGACGTAATATAATATGATAACTAAAAATAAATTTCTCATAAATGGTATCAAACAAATTGTTAATAATATTTTTTTATTGTCTATCATATTATTACCAATGCCTATCAGATCGACTACCATGATTGTATTTTTATTTTATTTCTATTCAATTTTCAGTAATCATTAACAATACATCTATTAACTATAAATAATACTGTAAAACAATCACTGTTATAAATAATAATTTTATTCTTGTATAAGGTAATCATAAAATAATATGTTAATATATTTTTGAAGGCGTTAGTTAATGTACCTCGTAAATTTTACTAGCAAATATTTATGTGGGTAACTAATAATAATTAACAAATTCTATATTTAATACACATGAATATGGATTTCTCTTAGTTATTTACTAGATGTGGTTTCGGTACATTATTGTATTACTCTAATATTGCACATTTTATTATTATACATTCATAGAGTATATAAGTATTTAAAACTGTATGAAAACACAGTAATGAGTCGGTACGATAACTTCTCGACACAAAATCTTATCGTAATATGGGAGTTGGATTAAAAACAAAAAAACTGATTCAAATTATAAACATAATAGTCTACAAAAATAGTACCTATGAATTTTGTTAAAAATAGTAATGTTCTTTAATAATGGTTTACTTTTTACTGTTTTTGAGTTTTTTTTTTTATAAATAAAAAATTAAAAAATGATCATATTTTATCACAGTCTGTTTTTAATATTTTTATAATAATTAGCAGCTCTGCCATATTAAACTTTCAGAGTTTTTTACTGTCATAAAATGTTTTTCGACAGAAGAACCAATCATTGTACGACGATAAATATAATTTAAATTTAAAATTGTTAGCCGGTTTTTTAAATCGTGGCACCAATACAATTAAAGTAACTACCGGTAATAATGTTTAAGTATAGTTTTTCAACATGTATTATTATATATATAATATTTATTTATATTATTTATAGTGCATACAACAACTGTTTGATGTGAATCATTATTAGAAAGATTACAAGTTATATTAAAACCACTAAATTGTAACTCCAATTATTGTAATTGTTCAATATTATTAAAATTATTGTTCTTGATGATTTACCATAATATTGTAATAGAGAATAATTTAATGTGTGTAAAATGTCGTATATGCGTGTATATTAATATATTATGTATGTAAAGTTTTATTCAGCACTTTGAAAGGATTACGAAATGATCATTTTTGGCAAGTTTGTGTTTGTTCTCTTAAGCTAAAATCGTTGAGACAAAACTTTTATGCTCGAATGTTGTCATATTTTTGATTCCATAATTTTAAAATGTATCATAAAATATATCAAGTTATATATTATATTATGTGTAAACCACTACCACAACATCACTATTAGGTTAGCTTAGGTTATGTACTTATGTATAATAATTAAAAGTACTCTTTAAATATTTACGGTTTACATGCAATATTCGACCTTGCTGCAAGTGAATTACTAAAAGATAAACACTATGCATTATTAGGGCAGCCTTTAAAAATATTATCCCGATCTTTATACAATTTAATAATAACTCATATTTTATTTTTTTAAATGTATCAAACTGGTAAGTTGTAAGAACATGACGTAACATGTAATTTAAAACATTAATAAATAAATGAAATATAATATATATTATATACTCAATAATATAATACGAATAAAATAAAACACGTTACTTGAAATAGGAAAATGTACCAAAATATTATTATTGAGTTTATTAGTTCATTTTTTAAATAAAATATTTTTAGTTTACAATTGAAGAAAAAAAATCATTTTTTACTATTACTTTAAAATTCTCAAATTTGAGCAAAAGATATATTTGGTACGTGATTTGTAAGATGTCTTATATATTTCTCTCTTGAATAATATATAACTTTATAACTCAGAAACTTTACAAAACTTACATTAAGGTCTCGTTTTTTCCCTTTTATTTAGTCGCTGAATGTGTGTGGTATAAATACATTTACAAGTAAAAATATAAATGTATGTTTTTTGTAAAATATAATATTTTTTTGAGTTTAAAACAAATTTTTTAAAACAGTTTAAAAAGGAGCAAAACTATATTTAAAAACCGTCGAAAACATCAAAGATTTGAAATATTATATTTAAGTGAATCTCAATACTTATCAATTATTCTCAGTAATGAATATTGAAATAATATAATTTGTAATATTATTCCATCCACAATTCGTAATAAAATATTGAAATATTTAGTAAGTACAATAAGCCATCGCAATCGTTGCGAAAATTTACCAGTAACTTTTATTCGATTAAATTATAATATCGTAATATGTGATAATTATTAACGAATAATTAAGAAAGTTTTCCAGTACAATGTCACCGTTACAAATTTAAAATCTACAAATCTACTAATTTAAAATGTCAAGTTTCATATTTGAATATAATATGATTCATATAAATATGACCCTTATGATTTTAAACGAGATTGTACTAAAAAACCAGTGTCACGTGTCAAATTACTGTCAAAATACATGCCATATAATTGTTGAAGAACATCTATTACTTGATTAAAAATAAAATAAGACACATTTTATTTTTGCAAGCTTTACGATATTTTACTGTAAATTATTTTTTTTCGAATAAATATGGTATTGTGCTCATGTGATGTGTTACGCATGTAGTTCATTTTTATTATACACATTTTGAATGTCACGAAAAAATATAATAATCATGTATAATAGTTTTTACTATATTCCTGAGTATTGAGTAGGTACATGTAATATAATATAGATACTGTACAAAATATGATCATTTAATATTATTCTATAATATCATAGTTTATTTATATTAAACATAATTTCTATCGTACTTATTCCTTGTTATGTCGTTGTAATGGTTTCGTATTTTTATTAATTAAAAAAAAAAAAAAAAAAAAATCCTATGAACTCGATAAATGTTACTCAAATTCAACTTTTCAACAAATTTATTTTTAAATATAAAACTTGATACAAAACTGTAGGTTTTCGCCTGAATGTGTGCTTATGGCTTCTAAATAATTTAAAATGTTCAGCTATCCTTTGAAGCGTATATTATAGTATAATAGATGTACGATGTACCTACCTAATGAACAAAATATGTACAACAGTAAATTATAGTCCAAAGTAAATTTGACAATTATTTGTCATCGTTTGAAAATCTATAGGAAGCCATAAATCAGAATTATACCAAGTTTTATCATAATCATTAAATGAAACTTCAAATTATGTATGAACCATGAAGTTGGGATGCCAAAAAGTTTTTAACGGAAATTGTTGTAATACACGATCCCACCATAATAATAAATGTGGAGATGCTTGGTATTTAATATTTGTGTGGGATTTTGAAATGTATATTAAAAAACTTAATATTATACTGTTAATTATTATAATTTATATTAGCACCACTTTAACTAGCATACATTACTTTTACTTTCCGTTTTGAAACTATTGGCAAAAGCGATAACTATTAGATAAGAACGATAAGTTAACATTTCGGATCACATAAATTGAACGCCTTTTTCAAAGTTCAATCACTAAAATATCCTTGGAAATGTATAAAAGAATGTCAGATAATACGAAGTGCATATTATGATGTTATATTGATGTGTTGAATTGTTGAAAAATATTTCATTTTATTTTTTCTACTATTTGTACTATTTGAAACATTGCGTTCAATATAAATTTCGTTTATATAAACGTCAAAACCTTTCTTTTTTTTACATATATTAAACAGTTGTCGTGTGGTGCCAAAAATCGTCACATTTCACTCGGATTCGGTCAGTCCTAAACTATGGAATCGTATTCAAATAATAAATGCACAAGAACAAAACAAATAGTGTTGTATTGATTTACAACTGATATCAAAAAGTATAGTATGAATAAATTATTTCTGAAAATAAAGTTATGAAACTACTGCTATTAATAATGGTGGGAAATAAAAGCGTGATGACGAATATTTTAGAATGAACTCTCTGTATTGTAAATATATTTTACGACGAAAATGATAGATGATATAGTTTAGTCGCTAATTCTTGGGAAAAAAATCACTGAATTGAAAGTCTGAAAACGAATGAAACAAAATATAAAATATAATAAAGTTATTCCAATAATAAATATTTAAGATAGAAAACATTGGATTAAAAAACCGTACCTTGAAAATTCACACGCCACATTATTATATTGATTTTATATTATGTTGAATATAGTAACGGAAATATGGTGTATAATATTATTATATAAGATTTATCACAAGTTTTAACAAGTAGTTTGTGCTAACAGAGTAGTAAGTACCTAAATAATATTATTATTATTTATGTATCACGATGTTTTCTCTACCTCCAGATTTCCAACTTTTTGACAAAAAGAAAGTTTTTTATCACAAATTTTAGAAAATAACAAAACATTATTAGTCTTTTAATGATATGTTTCTTATTATTGAATGCAACTTCTTTAGACACATTAAAAGACACGTTAAATTATAACTAATGGAAAATTGAAGTAACTCCAATTTGTTCGTACTTACCCTGCTAAAGGTAGGTAACAAGGTTTTTATTAAAATAGTTAATAACACTAAAAATAAATATATTAAGGTAATATGTACAGTACATAACTCTACATTCTACAAGTCTTCAAAAAAAATATATTGTCCAATATTATTATAAGTTATAAACTAATAATTAATAAAGCACATTATTGTATCATATTATATAATATTATTATGTAGGTCGATACAAAAATCTAATATCATAGACATTTTATTAAATTACATTTATATTCAAAAAAAAAACTAAAACCTGAATAATTGTGTTTATTCAAGACTTGAGTAAAATAGGTATTTATATGCATTGATCAAGTATAATATTTACCTAATATTATAATATGTGTTTATTATATTAATTTTGTTTGAAAGCGTTCTTTATTGAATGCATTTTGTTTATTGGATAATTTTGTAAACAGAAAAAATCATAAAAAAATAAAATAAATAATAAGTGCAAAGAAAAGTTATAATTGTGTTATAAATGTTGATCTAATACAATTAGGATTATATAAATTATCACTTTTAAATATAAAACTACCGTTTCACACACTGTAATATTGTGGATTTCGAATTACTTTAAACCGACGTTTAAAATATTATATTGTTAGGTAATAATTATTATTTATTTTATATTATGTGCGTTAAGACCATTATGATGTACTTTAACCTGGCGATGTACTTTTATACAATTGTGGTATTAAATAACTAACAAAAACACCATTATTTAGAAATTATATTTTGTTTTTTTGCGAATTCGTAATCACAAATTTTACTTCATATCGTATTATGTTTAATTCTCATTATTTCATGCTATTATTTCAAATTAAATTTATTGAGATTTTTGATCTCGATCGGCGCCTTTAGAATCTGATATGTAAAGGTTTTAAAAACCTTCTATTTATGTTAACAGTGTTGACGTAACACTGTTTGGTTTTATGCAAATACACTAAATTAAAGTAAATTTTTTTTTATGACTACGATTATAAAACGCTACAACAATATAATTCTTTCAATGATTCAATGAAAAATATAATAATTACAAGTTACGATTTATCTGTATTGACAATAGTTTATCCTGAAAACATTAAAAAGAACAAAAGTAATTTTTCTTAAGCTTGGTAAGATATTTTATTACCTAATGCTTTTTGAGTAGAAACTCCTGAGTTAACTATCTCTGACCAAATTAAATTCTACTAATCCTAGGTTAGTTAGGTGTTTAATATAACAGTAAGTTTTTTAATTCTCAAGTCGTGATAATAATTTGAATTTTCGACTTAATAGTAATGGGTTGTTAAGTAAAAGGTAATAGAAGATAATACGGTGATCATATCTTTAGTAATGTTTAATAACACTAATGCAAATTATTTAATTGAGGAAGTAATTAAAAACTAAGTAAAATACAATTTAATAAATTATTATACTATAAGTTATGTAACATAACATTATATGGCATACATATTAAAGCGTTGTTAGTTATTAGTTAGTGCCAACTGGGAGAGCGTTTAAAATATAATAATTAGTACCTAGTTTAAGCATATTATATGAAACATATCGTTATATGATACATTTTTGCTTGATTAAAATCATCGACTTTATTATCATTATTATTGACAAGCTCACTTACCCAGTGCATTTTGGACTAATTCTCTTGATAATATATTACTTTAATATTGTATTAGGACTTCGACGTCCTATTAATAATATAATACATAATTTTTATTCTCCGTGTTAGCATTGGAACACGTTATTATTACGTTTTATGCCAATTACTGTTTAAAATTATTCCATCTAATATAAAGCGCTCACTACTTAGTGGTAGACGCTTTACATAATTAATTTAGGTCGACTGCTCAAAATATATTGTTATTATTATTATTATAAGGGTATCGGAGCTCGTATTGGTATTTTAGCAAAGCATCTTAAAATATATTATTATATTACTGTTATTAGTTTTCGATAAAGTACAACAGGGTTCCGCATCATACTCGGGGATTTCGCGTTGCGGTTTGACCCCATTCGAATATCGCGTTTAGTAGTTTTATTTTTAAAAAGCGGGCAAACGGGTAACGCTATCAAAATGAGTCACTGTAATGGATGATTCGAATTTTAATTCAATGATATACGGTAATGATATGATATATGTTAATAACATTGTGTACGAAAAAATAATTTATTTTACTATTAGGCATTAGTATATTGTAAAGTAAATTACGCAGTAGGTTAAATTAATTTTCGCCAAAAAAATTGCCTTTGAAAATGTCATTGTGTGTATAAAATATAATATAATATACCTACATTCAAAGTTTCAAGTACCCTCGAATAATATTATTAAACTGCAACAAAATAACTAAAATTGTTTTTCTTGGTGAAAACAAAGGAAACCTATGACGAACATTGTGTCCAATTTTCAAGTTTTTTGACCAAACGAAAAATTATTTACGGACAGAGTAGTCATTAAATAAAAATTTCAAAATCAATACATCCATCGCTGCACTCAGAATCTAAAATATAATAACAATGAGAAATTAGTTATTTTAAAACGACACGTCAGTGTAAGTTGCATACGAAAATAATATGAACATTTGTCTTCGTTTTATTACAGAGGAATGACGAACATGTGTGGGTCGCGTCCGACGCGCATTGTTCTCGAACGGACATGACTACTACAGTTGATCGGTCGTAGTACTATATTATTATTATTGTACGTCCCTCGAATGAAAACACACATTACAAATTTAAATCACATTTTTATTGGCTCAAACATGTCAGGGCTGTACAAGAGAAAAAAGGAAACACCGAGTATATCTTTTATAGCGGAAACTATTCGATAAACCGGTACGATTTACATAATATAAGTACAGGGCTCGCCTTAAATATATTATTATTATTAATTCTGTGCTCGAATTTTATAGCGTTTGCTAGTTATTATAATTTTGTATATTAAAAAAAAAAAAAAATAAATAATAATAACACATTATCATAAAATTGTTTAAACCCCTTGAAATCAAGTAGAAGTGGTTAATAACTCCCTCGATATTTAAATATTATTACTCATACGACCGGACGGTTATCTGCTATAGGTTTAAGTATTATGTTTACTTGCAATAACTTTATTTAAAACAAAATGTATTACAACATCAAACAGCAATATATATTTATACAATATTAACATTTAACGTCGATCCGTTTTAAATTATTTTTTTACCAAAAAGTAAGGTCATTAGTTATATAAATGGTTTAACGTATTTTAATTTATTGTGACCAATTTAAATGGATTAAAAATTGCATTGCTTCGATTTGTCTACGATAATATTATAAAATATGTTAAAATCTTATTTGTATTGCATTCAAGTTTAATAAAGCAATTATAATTTCATAATTTATCTCCTTAAAATGCTCTTTTACATTTATGTTATTACGGTACAAATGTTAATTCAAATATATATTTCCTTCCTTATATCATGTTATGATATTTTATTATATGTAGTATTTTAGTAATAAGCGATTGTTTTACTAAATATAAAACCTAGAATTATTACTTTTATTACTAATATTAAATAGTTTTATACTCAAATTATGTTAAATTTAATTTACGCAGAATTGTCACTTATTCCCATTTCACATTTGATTAAATTTACTATGTTTGATTACCTATGTCTCTCGTTCAAATTTTAATCGTTGATGATTTAAATATTATTAAAACACCAAATATCCATGGTTATTGCAGTTTTTGTCTTCATTGGCAATATTACCACGGATAATTTAAAATAATTGATTTAGATACCTAGTCGATTGTCAATATTATCATTCATTATTGCAATTTTGTATTGTATCCAAAAGTGGCAGAGCCAGATCTAGTGGGGACACACCTTTAGGTATACCTTTTCAATGCGTTTTAGGTTGTGCAGCATTTGCGATAGTTTTACGATACACTGTTTTAATTTAAGCCTGGAATGCTATATAGAGCTTAGGTACATTAATAGCGAATATTTCAGTTAATTTTATTAAAACAAAATCTGAGCTCTAATTATTATTACTATTATTATAAGAGTATTGCCGCTCATATTTAGCAAAGCATCTGATAATTATATTATATTTCCGGTATAGTGTTATTAGTTATAAGTTTTAAATTAACTACAGGGTTGTACAATGTACACATCATACTCGGAAATTGCAGTGAGGTTTGACCAAATTCGAATATCATTACGTATAGAGAATTTAGCGGTTATATTTTTGAAAATATTATAATAACGAGAAATTAGTATTATTTTGAAACGACACGTTGGTGTAAGTTGTACAATACTAATATAATGAAAAACATTCGTCTTCCTTTTATTACAAATGAATATGACGACGAATGCGTGTAGTGGCCGGCCGTGTCCGACACGCATTCAGTGGCGTGCGCCAGGGGTGGTTAGGGGTTAAAGCCTCCCCCGTATTGTCCCGTAAATCCACTTATTTGTGTCTATAATACTACCACCACAATTTATTTAAATATGTATTTTTAATTATAATACACCCCTGCCAACCCCATCGAAAATTCATGGGCACGCCACTGTACGCATTGTTCGCGGACTAATATAGAAGTTGATCTCAAAGATCAGTCGTAGCACTACATTTATTGTTATACGTCTCTTGAACGAAAATACACATTACAAATTTAAATCACATTTATATTGGCTCAAACATGCCGGGGCTGTAAAAAAAAAAAAAACAAAAGATGAGAATGTCTTTTATAGCGGAAACTATTCGATAAACCGGTACGATTTACATAAGTAGGCTCGCAGTTCACCTGTCAGCGGCCCTCTTTTTTTTTTGTATATGCAAAACGAACAATCCTATTTACTTTTTCGTCTTTGTAGTAGGTACCTAAGCGTATACCTAGGTATAGGTATTTCGGTCACCTCGAAAATAGCGGTCCAGGGACAAATGAGCATAGCTGAACTGAGTTACGGCCGGCGTGCAAACCGTTTTACAAAATATGTGACGTGCTTACGTCAAAATTTGCAACAACAATAAATTTTCCATCTAGAGTTTTACAGATGTCTGCGACACAATAATATTATAATAATATGATGGTGTAGGTATACCGCGAAAACCTCTGTCGTTCTGTGCATTAATTGTTGGGCGATACGCATGTGTACACAGTTTATATTATTCAAATGAACAGCGACTAGAATAATTATTGTTTAAACGTAATTTACTCGCGAACAGATGAATCTTCATACAGCCGAAGTCCACGATGCAATTTACTTGTCGTCTGTATACACACATCTTGGTACTCACGTCGTATTCGGCTGTTCCGTTTTTGGGGAAAATATTCGCTCATTCGATGTCACTATTGGTCTAGTTCTCGACACGCTCTGTTTTTTTTTTTTTCATAATATATTATTGTTCTCGTTAAATTTTCGGCTTGAGATATTTTATGTTTAATGAGCGGTTGTTCTTAACGTAAGCACTGCAATCATTTCACCCGAAATACGTGGACAGGTTATACATATTACGGTCTTTAAGTTAATTCTCCGCCGCAGCCGATGACAAATGCTTCTAAAATATACCAAACGGAGATATACCAATATTCTACTACCTATTTTTTTTTTTTTTTTGTTTGTTTGTTTTAATGATTTCGTGGAAAACAAAAGTATAAACATCACACGGTTTTGTAAATAATGAGTTTTTTTTTTTTACGATAAACGATTTTGGCGAATATCAACGTTAATGGAGGAAAACGCATCCTATATTTGTTGGCCTCATTCCAAAAGGTCCTTAGGGAAATATCTACTTCAAAATGAAAATACCGTCTCCTGCAGGTATCATTTTTGGCTCTCTCTCACTAATTAAAATGTAGATGATTAGAGTTATCGATTATTAAGACCTACGACAACAACAAGAACGATGTGAATTTCAAGTGGAAATGAAGAGAAAACAATTTGTGAAAGCTTTTATTTTTTTCGCATAATTTATTAAAGTACCTATTATTCAAATATTTGATTTGTACCGATATAATTGATTTTCTGATATTATGATAGTTGTTTAATAATGACTAACTGGATTTGAAAACCCTGAAAAATAACGTCAAACACTCAATTCTAAAATGTTTTCTTTTTTCATATCTCTGTAATAATTTTTGACGTGCAATAATTTAATACAAAATATATTATTCATTATTGGTTTAAACAACATTTATTATTTTTCTTTTATGTGTCGATTTCAAAAGAATAACATTATAAACAAAGTATAAAATGTTATACTTGGTATATGAAAATCATTATTATACAATAAGATCCCTCCGATATTATCTATGGATTTCCAAAAATGTTAAAAATGACCTTATGCAAAATGATTTTATAGCACGTCAGTCTATACACAGGAATTTTCAGTCAAATTAATTCGAGCACATATTTAGATTCTATAAATTATGCTGAGGGAGAGAACTTCAAAGTCAAACAAAATTAGATTCTCATCAGCAAAAATTCAAAATAATGTTCGATTTACAAAGAGATGATATGGAGCAATTTTAGCAATATTGAAATAAAATCGATTTTCATTATCACTACAGTTTATTATTATCATTATTTTTATTAAAATGTTCATAATAAATCGATTCAGAAAAATAACATGGTTTTGATAAGCAAAAAATTATATTTTACCAATATAATATTATATAATAGGTATATATGATTTGTGGTTTGATATCGATAACACTCCAATCAAACATTTTAATTTCTATTATTATTATATTGAATTGAACATATGTTACACCATAAACATTGTGTGAGTTCACTGAGAGTTGTTGGGTACAATTTGGTAAAGATTGTCTACACTAAATAAATATAATAATATATACATAAAACCACACGTGTTTTATAATTCATCAAGTTTAGGTTAGTGATACATAGTTGATTTTGTTTAATCAGTAGGAATAAACTAAAACGTTTGGCCAATTATTTTCTGTTTATTGCGTGTAACATAAATAGGCATTTTCATTTTAGATTTTCTGTTTTGTGGTTATAAACAACCACATTTGACATCGGTTAAAAAACTTTCAATTCAATGCCGCAGTATTAAAAATGTATAATAACCATTTTTAAAAGCAGATATTTGTTTTGCGATAAGTACATATAATATATATTATAATATCCAGGGCTTCAGTTATTACAATAATTTTAATTTGCCTATACATTTTTGTATAAACTTATTTTTAGACAAACACCAAATTACGGCTAGATCATTTTTACACTTGTACCTATAGGTATAGGTTATCAATAATTATATTATAATATAATGTGGTAAGTATGTGTATGTAAATAATTCATTTGAAATAACAACAGAATATGTGAATCAGTAGTAGTTGTAGTTTGTCTTAAAAATAGTAATGAGTACTAATAAGACATTTTATTAGGTACTTATGAAACAATAATATTATGAAGTTTCATAATAAACCATTTGATAAGACTTGGTGAACTATTTGGAACTCGAGTACCTATATTCTATTATTTCGTAATTTGAAAAAAAGTATGAATTTGAAATAACAGTTTAACTTTATTCTCAATCAAAACTGAAGTAGGTCGTTATATTTGGGTAGATAATCTGTATTTTTCCCCAAGAGTACAACATTATTCAGTGAATTTTTCAAGTGTCAACTGGCAGTTGTCAAAAATAAAAACTTTGTTTGACAGCCATTATGACAAAATAAGAAGCACTTAAAATTCTACTGATTTTTATCCAAATAATCGTTTGGGCGAAATTAGGAAAAAACGTCACCGGTTTTCGGTAGAGACCGAATAAATAGGGGTTGATGGTGAAATTATGTGGGCATATATTCAAGGGTAGGTAAAAACGAGGGAAGGAGGAAGAAAAAAATGTTTCGTTAAACAACATTAAAGGTTCCATGTAAAGTTCATAAATCTAGAGGGAGGAGAAGTCGACAACCGGAACGTTTTTCTCGTATTCGAGATAAGAGCTCTTCCCGAGGGATTATTAAGCAAGGATAAATGTGTAACGAACAAAATACGAGTGAAAAATGAAAATCGCACGACAATACGAATGACAAAATGTCACTATCATATCGCATATAATTGCATCGCCAAAGTAGATACCTGGTACTGGAGGTGTCCAGTGTTATATTCAAATGTATACTTAAACACACATTAACAATCAATAGTACCCAAAACGTGTTCTAAAATTATATTACAAATAGGTATAAAGCAATAATTGTATTATAATATCATGACATAAAAAAATACATAAGTCGAATTCACTTTTGTGTGTAATAGTTATACAAGTTTACAACGCCGATAACATGGGCAGAACTAAAACATAATATGACACCGGCTATTATACTTTTTATATATTATAATATACTGCCGTTATCAAAACCATCACAACATGAGAATTATTATTTATATTTTTTCAAGTATTCATTTAAAAATATATATATTTTTGAGTTTCAAGTAGAATTTAAAAAAAAAGAGTCAAAATTTGAATTATAGAGCTGATCCCGGTGGAATATATAGAAACATACCAATGTAAGGAACAAACATAATATCCCTATAGTTCCATTATTGCTGAATATAATAATAATATGTAAATCGTATAATAAAAACGAACAACAATTTTTAAAAATAATAAATGATTTTAACGAAATATTAAAAGAAAAGGCTGATAGGAAATTTTTATAATGATAAAAATACAAAAGCCAAGAAATTAAGTAGGTATAAATCATAAATCCGTATAGGTGCAAAAATAGTTTTTGGGACAATAATATCTGGGAACAGTAGAAACGTCTGGAAAAATAATAAAAAGTTATGAAGCACCGAGATCTATACCTATAGGTAATTATAAGAGATAAAAATAATGAACGAAGTAGAAGTAAAAGTTGCAAGAACTTCACATAACCACCTGTAATATTATATAATCATTAATTAAACAATGCATTAATGCATTAAAACTGAAAATAAACTATCCATTATAGAAAATATCTATATTACTTGATATAAGTATATGGTATATCATATTCTTATATACTTACCTAGCTGAGTTCCATATAAATCGTATTAATGTAATGTGAATTCATTTCAATACGTTTAAATACACAGAGTTTCGTCAAACGGATTTTATAGGAAAAAGTGTAAAATTAAAGTGCTATTTTCAAAGTAACAATGTGCACACCGTGTTTGACAAATAATTAATAAATAAGAACCTATACATACAATTTTATAAAAATAATAAATAAATATAACGATCGAATAATTTCGATTCCACGTTATTTTATTCGAGGGAAAAAAACAAAGAGAATATTTGATTCGTGATGACCGTTAAACAAGTGACACCGTTCGGATATCTACCCTTATACATACCTTAAATATCTTAGAATTTAGCACATACATAAATACATATATACATACATACATACATACATACATACATGCATACATACATGTCATCTTTTATTATACGACTGAATGTATTATTATTATTATTATGATTATTATTATACTTGTACCTTAAGTCCTCAAAAACGACTATTCAGCACCCCGCATTGGATAA
>WHPZ01586236.1:0-15403 GCA_016617965.1 Macrosiphum rosae
CAGCTGAAGCCATTCGCTTGTAATAAGCGTGTACCCATATGACGTATATTATACAAATTATACTCTTTAGATTTTTGTGTTTGACGTACACAATATTACATACATCTGCAAAATATTGTTTTCACAAAACGCACGTACAGTGCGTATGACTCACTTTATTTCTTTTAGTATTAAATTGTGATTCCATACTATATATTATTATATTATACATTCATATTAGTATACAGGGTGTAACAGATATGGCAAAAAAAAATAATTATGCTACCCAAACGCATGACAAAAATTGTGAAAATTGTAGTTAGAAAATAATTTAAGAAGTATACTCATGTCAAGAAATTCCCAAAAATAATATATTGAAAAAAGTTAGGTAAATTAATTTACTCGAAAAAATATTGATATTTTAAAAAATTGTAAAAACTCAATTATATTTTGATTTGGAAAAATATTTTAAACATCAAAATTATTCTTATAATCAGATTTACAAATTGGCTATTTTGAGTTTAAAAATTTTAATTAAATTTTAATTTCTTATTTTCTGTATTAAAAAATGAGAATAATGTTTTTATTCATATCATGCATGTGGCGCAATTGACTGTCAACTATGTATATACAAAAAATAAATATTTTAAATATTTATTAGAACAAAAGTTATTTCATCTGGCAGGTCTTCCTGTTTACACCCTACACTATATATATATCACATATAGGTGTGATTGTGGGGTAACGAGGTGTAGCAATTGCTACCCCACCAATTTTATTATTTTATCCACCTACTACTATAACGACTGCTGGCTTCATTAGACCGCATGCAATTGAATTAAAAATATTATTCAAGATGCTCGCTACCCCATGGTTTTACTCCAAATGACGACCCTGTCTATACAATATAATGCGGTGACTATATAGTGTGTTCATAATTATTAAATAATTTTGAGAGCGTGTACATTTTACATAATAATATGCTCTCAAAATGTTTCCAAAGAGTTTTGTGAAATATTGCTAGTTCTGTTACGGCGGAACTGCAGAAGATCCAAACTTAACACAAGGAACGGACCAATTTTCCAAATTTTAATCATTACCTATAATTCATCCCACTAAAATGTCTCTAACTAATTTCTACTAATATTTTCTTATTTTTTAATTATTATAAAGTTAAGAAAATTTGTTTTCATTAATCCAAATGAAAAATGATAACCATGATATGAGTAGGAAACCTGCAGTGGGTAATCGTGTACCTAACAGTTATATTATGTTCTCTATACACAGGCGTATTATGGGGCGATCTAGAAGTTGAAACATTCTCACTCGACCGTGTATGTTTTTTACACGAGTGTTTCAAATGATTACTGAATGGTTAACATATTTAAATTATTATTTTTGTTAGATATTTGTTTACAGTATTATAAGTGACTTATTATATTTTTATTTCAAACTTTCTACTAGGTAATACAATACGAATTAGCACGTATAAAGATTTCTATATTATACTACATGACTATTTATTATATAAATCTATGAGTGCATATTTCATAACGAATATAATAAACACTATCCATGCAGCTGCAAGCTATAATAACTAATAGCTAATAACTATCATCATCAGGGCCGGATTGGTTAGGCGAGCTACCGAGAAAATTTCGGCGGGCTGCTTAAAGTTTGGGCCGGTCATATGAGTGTGAGTGGTGGTTCATCATAACAATGAAGATTCGTGATATTATTATGTATGACAATGTTAAAAAAGTGGGTAAGTGGATGTCACTCTGATGTCGCTCTATGTGGATAATAAAAATGCCTTATTTTTATTTTTCCCATATAAATATTGCATTTCAACTATCTAATTATGATTATCATAGATGAGAAGGGGTCGCGTATTTAGACACATTTGATCTAAAACGCAAACAATGAAATATCCATGAATAATATTTTTAATTGTCATCAATTAATATTTAAAATAATAAAAACTAATCTGAGATAAGAGTTTTAAATATGTATATTTTATAGAAGTATTTCTATGAAAAATAAATAAATTCACAAATAAATGAGAATTTTTCATCAAAATGTAAAACCATCAAACATAGATTTTATAGATAATACATGTATATTGCAGTTGAACGACTATTATAATGATATGTTAAAAAATTATACGTTTATGATTTAGTCGTTTAGAAAATAAAATATGTTAAAAAGTAAATGATTAGGTTAGTACTTTAGTAATGGTTAGTGACCATAGTATGGTATTTGGTGTGTACCACCTTTTTCTGTCTTAAATAGTTTGAAAACAAAACTTACCTACTGCTATACCGTATTATGCCTTAGCTGTGAATGTGTATGGATATATTATATTACAATATAATAATATATAGATTAGTAGGTACAATCTATTATTATAATATTGTTTTTAGATTCTGAGTAAAACGATGAATGTATTGATTTTACGATGATGTGTGTTTTTTTTAAAATTTTTTTGTGTGTCTGTCATCGCCTTTTAGGACAGTAAAAGTACTTGGATTTTCTTCAACAGTATCTTTTCTGAAAGGAAATTAAATCTAGTTGAAACTTTGGGGGTCAAAAGTAAAAATGTTGTAGTAGTTTTCAAAAGCGCCGTGAAAAACAAAAGAAAAATTAAGGAAAAACGAGAATTTGTACGCAAAATCTGTTTTCGAAAAAATCGATTTTGGTTTTTGGTGCAACTCTTAAATTTAACTGAATGTTTATATTAGTATTTTCTATACACCATAACGTTTTCCAAATATATTGACTTATTTTGAGCTGTTTACAGATATTTTCAGTTTCCATTTTTTTTAGTTTTTTTTTTTATATAAATACATGAACACAATTTTTTTTTATAAGAATTTAAAGTTTGAATTTTGCCAAAATTTATCAAATTTAAATTAAATAATTATTTTGTAGCTAAAAATGTATACAATGCTCTATTTTTATAGCTTATAGGATTGAAAATTTAAAACAAGGTTAAACGTAAATAGACGCATATAAAAATTATATAAATATATAAATTACTTTATTCACAACAATATCATCAAATATACTTAGTAATATCATAGGCTGACTGATCGTTTTCGCTCAGAATCGTTTTTATTGTACAATGATATTATATCATTGAATTCAAATTTAACACCATCTATTACACATTACAGTGACCCACTTGTAACCTACTGTACAGCAGAGCGACTTTTTTAATAAATGTTAATGACACTTATTGGTGTTCGAAAAATTGTATCTGTATAGTAATGACTAATGAGTAAACAATATTATATTTATTTTTATTTTTATCGGTATCTAATTTTGCTTTTGTAAAAAGTTATATTTATCTTATCTAGATAATTTTTTTCTCACATGGACTCAACACGAAATAGTATATTATAGTTAATTACATCATCAATGCTCATAAATTCCTGGACCATCGTATTGTAGTTATCGATGCATAGCGTAGACCGTATTCCTGCACTTTTAGTTTTAAACAGTTTGTAGCGTACGCCTATGATATTATTTTACATAACAAATAACAATAATATGTACGTGTTTTCACGATAAAATAATTTTCTTTTTCCACAACAATATATATTAGTATATTACTATATTATGGTGTATTATAATTTATTTAAATAAAGGTTATCCACAAAAACAACAAATAATATACAAAATCATTAAATAAACACTATTTCCTTTAAGATACTACGTAGAACTATTAAAATAGCATCCGTAGGTTAGCAGGTAAGTTTTTTTGCAATATTTAAAATGTGATTATAACGTTATATTTGACAAAAAACAATTGAAATTTTTAAACGTAATTACTAATTATAACGGGAAGCGATAATCAAAAATAATTAAGTACCACAAAACAAAACATAACTATTCAAAAAAATATAATATAATATATCATTAAACAAAACATAACGCAAAAAGTAATTTATAGAATAACACAAAGACAAAACGAAATAATTTAAAATCCATCTGTTTGAAAGTTATATTGGTTTCCTAGAAATATTTATTTCATTAGATTTGTTTTAGTCTTATCGAACAATCTAAAAATTTATCATATAATTATATTCCGTATACGTGCCATCAGCTACCAGCATTAGTTATTATTTTTAAGTTTTATTGTTTTCTATGCACACGCCTATAATATTAGAAAGCATACTAAATAATTATTATTATACACAACAGTCGCATTTGTCGAAGTGCATAGATAATAGTAATAATACAAATAATAATAATAATATTATATTATTTTGGTTTTTCGGTTACATCAAAAGTTTCACAAATCGATCGAAAAAAATTCTTTCAAATTATATTATTTATAGAGCACCGCACTGACCCCGCGTATTGACGTATTGTACCTGCCTATACACATGGCAATTATTGTCCGACTACGTGACCGGCAACGGACAAATCGAGCAAATATTTCGTATAATAATATATTTGGTTGATTCGTTCTGTGCCTACATAGGTACTCACACACTGGCAGAGGTATTCCTTTGAAGTTTATTGGTATACGTGTACCATCCGTTATAGCTGCTGCAAGCCAGGCCACTAGTATAACGATTTTTCGACCTTAACAATACGCGAGACAGTAGGATTTCGGACGGGGACCTAGCTTAATAAGAGTTTCAGTTCCTGTTTCCGGTGTCCGGCAGAATCAAATCTCCAAGGAAATTAAACATACAAATGCCTGCGCACAACATATATACGAGTATAATTTATATATATATATATGGCTCACCTACATTAAATATAATATATTATACTGGGACTATGCGTGTAGGATACGGATGCGTATGTAAGAAAATATTTGATATATATATGAAAATATATTCTAAATCAATACTTCTATATAATACATTATGACTATACTGCGTTGAGAAAGAACCTATATCTTAATATAATATTCGTCTTGGGTAAAATAATATTATACTATTGCCTGACGTATGTTTACATTAAATTCAAACGTTTTAATAGTTCGTGTTATACGTATTATTTGAAACCGTGTTAGGAAAAAAAAACGCATATATTAATCTGTTGCAGTTATATTGGATTGTATATTGTTCGTGAATGACTGCACGTATATTATTGTAATATACATCAAAATCGTTTCGTTGAATTGGTATACAAACAGAATAGTATGCGTTCGAGTTATATATTCAACTCATATATAAATCTAAAATATTAAGCCTATTGCTAATAAACATCTAAGTGTATTGATTTCAACTAAAAAAACATTTTCAGATTTCAGACCAAGAACATTTAAACTCAAATAAATTGTAAACAGCCATCCGCCCTCTTATCCTTTTGTTGATTTCAAAAAATGCACAAAAATGTTGCAATTTTTCGTTTATTATTTATTAATTATAATTTATAATATATGGGTATGGTTTGCTCAGTTCATGTAGCAAAACTATTATTATTATAACCCGAAAATCAACTTAACATCAAAATAATAACTGTTTATAATTTTTATATACAAATCAATTTAAAATTGAACATTAGTCGATAGGTTTATAATATTGTTTATCTTTGTAATAACTAATATTTCGTTTTTTTTACAGGCCGCCGTTTCACAGCCACGATTATAAATTACGAATATTCTCTTGAACGACAACATGTTTATCGTAGTTAACACATAACTAGAAAAAATATCCATAATTTGTACAACATAAATATTTTTATCTACATAGTTATACTAAAATATATTTAAAAAAAAAAATTGTAAAAGTCAATACCCACATTTTAATTTTTTAAATAATATGTTCAATAAAATAATATTATACAGTCCATGGAAACTTGGGCAAATTAAATAATGCCACTGGCTATTATAATTATTATTGTTATTATCAAATTATTAACGTACAATAAATAATATAAATAATATTTATTAAAAAAAATACTGCAAAAAGTAATTGCCCCAGGTGAGGATCGAACTCACGACCTTAAGATTATGAGACTTACGCGCTGCCTACTGCGCTACCGAGGCTTGTACACTATTCTGATGTTTTAGTCTATTAGCCTGTACTTTTGGTAATAAATTAAGAGGATGCAACACTCGTTTATTTGTATCAAACAAGGTGCGATTGTGTTTCAAGTACTAAAGTAATGCACTTTTTGAAAGGTAATAATTTTCATAATGTTTTGATGGAATCAGATATTTTAAAAAGTAATTTTATTATGTTTTATTTTAACTATGTAGGTACCTAAGTGCAATTTAATATTCATGAAACACTATATTTTGTTATGCCATAATGCTCCCTTGTTAATATTATCTTCAGAAATCTGTTTCCACTTTCCAACAAAACATAGAAAAAATTATAACCTTTCCAACGATGTTTTACTCATGGGCTACGATTATTTATAAGTTATAACTTCGTAGCAATTGTAATACGAAAAAGGGTTTGACTTAAACGTCTTCTCTACACCATCAACTGGCACACCTATTATAATATTATAGCGGCTAGCTGTATTTCTAACTCACAGTAAGACGTATATACAAACCGGATTTTCTTTTAAAATCGAAATATTTTAATGTTATATTAACTGATTGGCCTATCTATTATTGAAGACAATATTATATTATTTTGTATTTCTAAGCGGAGCGATAATTGCCGCTAAAAGTATTAGTTTTCCATTAATGTGTGTTTTTTGTGTCTGTCAATATGATCAATATTCTTAGATTGTTTGATAAGACAAAAATAAATCGTATGAATAAATATTTCTAGGAAATCAATATAACTTTTAAACAGAATAAACAGATGGATTTTAAATTATTTCGTTATGCATTATTTTTTGTTTATATAATCTATAAATTAAGATATTCTATAAA
This sequence comes from Macrosiphum rosae, assembly GCA_016617965.1. Classification (NCBI taxonomy): domain Eukaryota; kingdom Metazoa; phylum Arthropoda; class Insecta; order Hemiptera; family Aphididae; genus Macrosiphum; species Macrosiphum rosae. Next base: position 6,833 of record WHPZ01586236.1, read on the forward strand.
TTAAATTGTGCGTTATGTTTAGCTTATATATTTTGTGAATCGTTATATATCGTTTTGTGGTATTAATTTGTTTTTGATTATCGATTCCCGTTTTAATTAGTAATTAAGTTTACAAATGCCAATCGTTTTTTGTCAAATATAACGTTATAATCACATTTTAAATATTGCAAAAAAACTGACTTATTAACCTACGGACACTATTATAGTTCTACGCAGAATCTTAAAGATTGTAGTGTTTATTCAAAGAATTTGTTGTTGTTGTGGATAACCTTTATTTTAATACATTTTATTCATATATGTATATATATATATATATATATTGGATGAACGTATTTTAACATTATCTCATAATGCCCACCATCCATGCTTTGTAAATACCAAAATATATAAATATATGAAATGGAATTAAACTCAAAAACTAAGATTAAAAATTAATTAGAAAAAAACTTTATTGGTCAGGAGTTGACATTTTTAATTCTGGGTTAATTTGATTGTTGCGTCGTATTTTTAGATACCTATACAATTTATATTTGTTATATTATTATCAAGATTTTTGCTGTATCAATGTTAATGTTTATTTTTGTTTTTTTTTTTGTTTAATAAAAATTAACTTTTTCAATACCTACTTAAATCATTATTTTTTATTTTAACTAATTTGTCAATAAATTATAATACATACAACTCAAATTATGTAACTGGTAAACCATTAATTAACTTGTTGGTTTTTTCAAAATATATAAAATGCATTATATTGTGACGCATAATGGCCATAGTTTCTGATGTACAAATCAATATAAAAACTTTATAAATATGTACAAAACAAACGTGACAGAGGTTGACAGACGATACGAAAGAGACAATTTTGACACTAAGCGAAGTTATTATAATCATATTTCAGCGTCAATGGGATAAAAAAAAATATAACCTGGATTATTATATTACCTATTATTTTTAAATGTACTAAAAAGTTTTGCCTACATAATTTTATACCTTTTTACTATATTATATTATATTCTATACAAATATATTGTGTGCACAATAATTATGTTTAATGCAATAAATTAATAAATAAAGATAGGCATGCTACTATGTATTATTGTTATATAGTCAAATTTCCATCAAAAAGATATTTTTCAATGATTCAATTATTTGTTTAATACGTGTAATACAAATGTATGAATCCACATTTTGTAGAAAATAATTCTTTTTTATGTTAAACCATTTAAAATAATATTATTTTTAAGCCTTTATTATGATCCTTTAACCCGATGAGCTAAATATCACGGTATTACACGCGTCAAAATCTGTATAAACACAATATACATATTGTTTTTAATTAAAAAAACTCGCAATAATACCTACCTACGTAAAAAGGTCCAATTTTTCTCATCAGGTATCCATGTTTCTAACCAATTTTGAGTCTGTTCAACATGAATCTAAACCATGTTATTATTAAAATAACAACACATGTTATGTTGTGGTAAATATTATCTGATTAGAACCTATAAAGATATAGGTACTAATATGTATCTATTTTTGTCTTGATCTAGCCAAATGTATTAGTATGCAACAGTAGTATAATAGTAAACATAAAGAAAATATCAAGAACACGTTTTTGCAAATAGTATTGTATATTATATAATACAGTGCTGTTAGCATTTTATTCCTATAGTAAAGTAATATTTCATAAATATTTGTCAACGTGGCACTTTTAAACTCCCATAACGTTTTGTTTTAAAACACTTTCATTAGTATATTAAAATAATCTAAGGTGAGCGAAAAGAAAACAAGTTCATGAATCATACCCGCTGGTGCTCTCCATCCTTCCTAGGGTTTTTTTTTTCAAATTTTACTTCCATAAAGTACTTATTTTTATACTAATTATTATTATCTCGCAATATATGCAGGTAAATTAACCAAGTATTCTCAAATAATTCTCACTTGCATATTATTTTCCTTTAACTGTGCATTTATTCAAATTCTGATTGTTGGAATTTTTAAGTAAAATATTAAATACAAATTTTCAAATATTAACGTTGTTTATTCCTTCTGAATAAAGTAATTATATAAACTCTTTTTTTTTCAAATTCATATGACAACCACCTTTTTCATGTATGAAATTTCAACCATCTACCAAATTGTTTTAATTAATTTGATTTATATACATAACATTATAACAATACATAAATCTAAGTTCTAAGTACCTCATACCTTATGACGTATCATTTAAGAGTCATAAACATGTACTTATGTGATAAATATCATGATATTCCGTATTGATATCCAGTTTGAAAAATAACATTTAGGCTTTGATAATTTTAAAATGATAATAAATATGTATTTAAATTGTATAAGTATAATATAAACGTTTTCCAAGTGTAATAATTAACATAAGTATTAGACTATAGATACTAAAAAATATATTTTAATATGTATAATATTGGTAAAACCATTATTATAAGGACTACAATAATTCTTTGTATAAGTAGGTACAATTTAATAACACAGAAACTATTTCAAAATTTAATATATAACCTTAACAATTCAGAGTAAAATCGTTCATTCGAATGAAAAATTTTGTATCGGTACTCCATAAATTCTATAAAATCCTAAATATTTTAAAATTACATTTTTAATATACGTATTCTCAAAATTTCTAAAAATCGTAATTTGAATAAGCGATAAAAATTTGGCTTATATTGCACTTGATGAATCACTCTGTGTATAATAAATATTTCAATTGGTCAACACCCGATTAGGTGTTTTAAAATGTAAACTGTGAATGTTGCGATTGAAAATGTACAAAATTTATAGTGTAAACTTCCATTATATTGATTCATATAATAAATCTAATAAATCAAAAACGCATGCAAAATATTTTTCTTGTGTTGGTAAATATTATTATCATCTATCAATAGAACTTTTCAGTTGTGAAGACATATTATTATCATAATAATTTACAGGCATAGTTTTCAAGTACAATTTAATTAATTACAAACAAATTTATGCGATCAAACAATGAGTGAAGTTTCAGCTTACATAATATTACATATTTTATATTTTTCAACGAGTTAAAACCTTTTGGGTTTTGATGGAATCGTGCATTTTATTATTACACTGTTTGGGTGATGCCAAACAACAAAAAATATTATATCTATTATGAATATAATATTGTATACAATCGAAGGATCCCATCGCTTATTGGCAGACGGAGATGCATTAACCGTGTAACAAATGCTCTGTATAGGCACTTTTTTTTATATCGATACATTTCGTTCTTCGTCGATAAATATCTCATTATTTTAAAGCAGAGAGTACACAGATAATATTATATATGACAAGTGGTCGATAATAACGTATCTTCCTTTGTTAAAATATGTAACAGCATGTCAGTATGTCGTTCAATAGTTGTGGTTGACACTTGACACAAATATACGTTGTATAGGTACGTCCTTTACTCAATTTTACGGGTGCAGTATCTATTGAAATGGCATTTTTTTATTATTATTATTATTATTCGAAAAGCAGAAATTCAATATAGTTTCCAATACGAAGCCAAGGTTTAAATATAGGTAAAGAGTTGTCAAATACAAAAAAAAAGTTGCAGCACTAATATATTAGTATAAGTATAATATATACTTGCCCTTTTATTTTTCCCAGCCTTGGCACTACTCCGACGATACCAAAATATGCCTTTATAATTACTACCTTCGAATAATAATTATTAGAACCAACACTATAATACACAATTTTCGGATAACCGTTGTGGTCGTCGATGGTCGGTTTTCAAAACCTATATGTTGTATTATCTACCAAACGAAAACGCGTCATAAAATATTATATTACTGTAACATACATTTCAGGCGTATAATATATAGTACGGCACACTTTGGTATAGGCTATGGTATAAGTGTAATATGTATATATTATTTTGACGGACACATGGTGTAGCTGCAGTCTGCAGCTGTCTATAGTAAAATATATAATAGTAATAATATTATTATGTGTCGTACATATTATTATTATTATGCTGTTGCTGCTTTAACTGCTGGGTCGTATGTGCACGACAGTCTGTCGAGGCATACTTGGTGTTATTATTATTATTTTTCATTCCATTTCTCTCCATTTGACGTTACAATATAATAATAATAATATTATTGTCGCGACCATAATAATATAATATTGCAAGCTTCGCACGTCGTAAATCAACCATCGTCTCCGTGTACCGTGTCGGTGGCGGCCGTTTAGCCTACAAAATGTGCCGATAACGATGTGCGGGGAAAAAACTAACAAAACATAATATTACTATACAAACTTTGATACACGATATTATTATGTCTCAACACGGTTTTCACATGGTCGTGTGAGTACAAAGATTAATAATAACGAACATCCATGTGCGCGTTTACAGGTATGGTATATATGATTCGCCGTGAAGCGTGTTCACCACCATTTTCATTTAATTAATTAGCTTATTGAAATTCTGATTCTTAAATTTTTAACTATACTTAATGACTTTATTTCTAAGTACTTAGTGTATAATTCAATAATACCCATATACCGCTTATTAATGAACGTCCTGTGGTGGTACCGACTTCTTTGTTTCAAATGAAGACCACCATATTGTTTTCCAGTAAATTGTTTAGTAGATTTTCTTTTGAATATTTCGATGCATCTAAATCGAAATTCAAACGAATAGTTTATGAGTTGTTTAACTTATTGTAGTATGAATAATACAGAATATTATAGGTCGATAGTCATAATATACATTTTAATAATTCAAGCACTAATCGTTTGAATTTGTATTTAAATCCTTTAGCATTTTAAAAAAAATCATTTGATTCATATTCTACAGTAAAAAAGGAGGTTGGTTCTCATTTGAGTAAAGTAAACTTGTATCGTCACGGAACTCTCCTTAAATAGTGTAAAAAATCTAAGTATTTGAATATATACTGTGTATATAATAAAATAATAATAACGAATATGTACATAAACATTATCCATACATATATGTCCTACTTAAAAATTCCAAACATCAGAATTGAAATAAATTCATTATAAAAGTAAAAATTTAGGAGCGGTGGGCGTGCACGCTAAATCACCCTGCATAGCGTTCTCGTAAAGATGTTTAGTGTGGTTAAACAATATTATATAGCGTTGGTATTACTATATATTATTATCATTATATATCATCGTCATTCATAGTCCCCGTACACCAGTCGAGGGTTGAGGTAGTCGTCATGCTCATATTCATTCAGTATTCTATACCTATAATATTGTACTCTTAGCAAAGAACAAATCATAAAACACTTACATACAACAATATAGTAGGTACTATTAAAATATGTTCATCGCGGTTGCATAATTCATTGCCTGTCACTTCGTCCTAAAAAATATCACACGACATAATGCGTACGTATTGTGTATCTTGAATCGGTCCGTGTAATTACAATAATATTATTATGTTATTTTCAAAAGGCTGTGCACTTGTTAACACACTTAATACGAAATGTAATCATGATTTTACGAGCGTACCTATTAGTTGTATCTTGAAATATATGCGCCCCCGCCCAGGGGGAGGTTTCACACCGGAATTGTTCACGGTCACCCATCACCACCCTCTCATCGACCCCGTCAAGTGTCAACGCGTGACAGTCCGACGACGGTCTACACGAACAATAATGCTGTATACAATGTATAAACAATAATAACTATATACCTATTATTATATTAATAATACTACTATGGTACAATATTATTATATACCCTATTATAGTACGCGTAATACAACAAAATGTGTGTGTGTGTGATTGGTCTCGGAGATTAAAAACGAATAAATCACAGCAACAACTAGGTATAATATTATAATAATAATAATATGTTCGAAACGAAAAGCGCAATCGGTGGATGCCCGACGCCGACACACATCCTTCTCCTACTCCCCCTCCGACACGCGTCATATTAGGTATTATTGTTATTATTATTATTATTATTATATATTGTTTTACACTATACGGAAACCGCGGTCTTTACAGTGCACTGCTTTTACGCATATTACGTAGGTAAGTACCTATTTCAACCACTATATTATGCACTCGCTTAGGTATACCTACTAACGATTCCACCCCTCCCCACCACCACCTTACCAGACATAAAATTTATATTATTATCGCACCGCGTAACAATGGACCAAACGTCATCGTCGATAACGAACGAGCGTGCGTATATATAATAATAATATTACGATTTTATAAATTTATGTGTCGAGTGTATAATATATATATACGTATGCCATTAAATAGTTATATTTTAAATGTTATATTATATGTTAAATTTTAACCTTAGACTAGAAATTTGCGATAACGCAGCTGAATTATGCAAAACATAGGTACCTATATGTGTATACGCGCTAAAGTCCATATTATAATACCTGTAAACGGCTTCGAAATCGACAGCGAATGTATTATATAGCATTATGTCACGCCCGGGTTATAATATTATTATAATAATATGACGTGCAGTTATTGGCCTGCAGTGTGTTTTTATTAATTAATTTTCAATTTTTAATACCGATATGCGCGTTCATTACACCAATGATTTAGCTACGTCAAATTAAATACAAGTAAATGAAAAAAATAAATGTTTAAAGCGTTTATTCCACGAGTTGAACAAAAAATTTAAGTACGCAATCATGCATGTATATGTATGTGTAGGTCTGAATAAAAGCAACCTGTAATGCAAGTACAAAACCACTAAAAGTTTTTTATTAAAAAGTTTTTTTGCATTTTTTTACAGCAGTGTTGTATCATTTGTTTACAAATGTGATATATTATGTACAATAATTGTATACTTTAAAAAAATGTCAAAGCCATTTTGATTATAGCGGTTACATTAAAAAAAATCAATAAGCACATTTAAAACTATAAAGAGAAACGGTTTAGTGAGCACCGAATCAAATAATTTCCAATTTAATAATAGTATTATATAATGTGAAGGTACATTATAATTAATAACTGTTAATTACGAACGGATTCAATGTTTATAACTAGGTCAAATCCTAAAGTATACGCATTTGTGTGTAACTGTGTAAGTACTATTTCATAATAATAATATGCTTACAAAGACTTACAACTAAATACCTACAATAAAACGGAATAAGAATTATTGTTTTTACTTAACTTGATATTATACTAATAAAAGTAACAAGCATTAAACTAAATTAAAAAAAATTAAAAAATATTGAAGTTATAAACAATCAACCAGATATAATAGCAATATAGTAGGTACCATTTATATATAAAAAAAGTACCTAGCTAATAAATAAAATGGCCAATTTTTTATACCTACGTTATTTTTAGAATAAATTATACACACCTACCAACTACATTTTGAAAAATATATTCGATTTAAATATTTGTACTAATGTTCAGTTTAGTTTTGGTATTTTTAATTAAGTTTACGGGCATCAACAAATGGCATTTTTTTTTTAAAATATGACACACATCACGTTTGTAAAATTCTATTTTAAAAAAAATGTATAGTCCTTGCAGTAACTATATCTATACGACCTGCGTGTTTTATCGATAGTGCCTGTGCTTTTGTCCGTCAGCATTTAATTAATTTTCAATGTCCCGCTCGTCAGCTTTGAGAGAGAGAGATAAAACAGAGTTCTGTTTGTTTTATGTTGTGCATAATATGAAGTTTATATTTTCATGCATGCACATCATACCACTCATAACAACTAATAGTAATTAAAAAATATGTACTTCTCGTCTTTTCATGTAGTATAATATCAAAAAGGTAAAGTATGCAATCTTAGATGCACATCATGCACATTTTAATTATTTTCATTTCAACTTTAAAAACTAATATAGCTAATACCTATATAATGTATGGATGCAACAGTGGTGCACCCTCAAAATATACCATGCTACATTTTAACGGATTTTAATCTTTCATTAATAACAAATTACATCAGCATTGATTAAATCGTATTTAAACATAGTACCTACAATACTAATTATAATTAAATATTCAAAACATTTAATCATTTGATTAATTATTACTACACATTATAATATAATACTTACTAATTTATTTATTTGTATACTTAATCAATTCTTAGGAATTGTATAAGAAAGTTTAATAATTCCATATTACAATTTAATTTAAACTTTTGAAAATATTGAAGTTATTTCATCATGTAAGTAGGTACCCTATTACTTGTTTATATAGCTTTTACTTTGTACAAGTATCACATATTGTAAGAACCTATGCATATTATAATAGCGACAGTAATTAGAATGAACATTTCATAAAGTTTTCGAAATTGATTTTACGCGGTATTGTCTTTTATGATTTGCTAGTAAAAAAACTGTTTGAAGAAATTATAATTCAAAGTTTGAAACATAAAAAAGATTAATTCATTAAAAAAAAAAAAAAATGCAATCTTAGACGGTATAAAAAACATGGAATGAAAAAAATGCAAACGTTATTAGTGAGTATAAGCGGTTTTTTTTCCTAAGACGATAGCCTCAACACGATGTTGTTCCAAGTCTTTGATGTATATTC
>WHPZ01586237.1:0-10078 GCA_016617965.1 Macrosiphum rosae
GGGGGGGGGGGGTACTTAATTTCTTTCACTAATTTTTGCAATGCTAGAATATTTACTCATGACCCCTTTGTTGGTAAAGTATTTACTACACATCTATGGTACCTATAGATTAATGTATTTGTTGCGTGTAAAATAGCTTTTGTACATAATATAGTGGGGATTGTCCTAATATATGTGACCTGTGTCTCGGACTGAATATTATGATATAGTTTACAATTATTTATTTGTATATATTGAGTTAGGAACTAAAATTTTTAACAATTGGGCTATTAATAGTTATACATTATATTTATTTTTCATAAACAGTAACATTAAAATTGTTATGGTTTTAATTATTTATTTTTAATATTAATTTTAAATTATGTATTAGGGAACAAGTAAAATCTAAAAGTCAATTAAAAAAGGAAGAAAAACTTGCAGCTAAAGCAATGAAGAAGGAACAATTCAAAACAATGAATGTAAGTATACGACATATTTTACATATTAGTACTAACTTTTTACTTTTTCAATAATTAACTTAGAAATTAACTTTCATATAAGTAATCGATTTATTATTAAATAATGGTTTATTTTTGTGGGTGTTCTATTTAAATGCACTAAGTTACTTTTAACATTTCACTGGGTCCAAAAATAAATTTGAATCTTATATCATGATATTTATTTTAAATAGAAAACAAATACTAATGACCAGGAATCTGGTGAAGACATCTCTGTTGGAAAGTACGGAGTTTTAAAAATGATCCAAAGTTCAAAAAGTGTTGTATCTGATCGAGTATTTGTGGATGTAAAAAACATTATGACTATTTTAGCTGATAATAGTGTTTGGATACGTGGAAGACTTCATACTAGTCGTGCAAAAGGTAATGAAACAAAAAAAAGATAAAAATTAATTTTACTCATATTAACATAGTTCAATTTTAGGTAAACAATGTTTTATGGTTGTCAGACAGCAGCAATGGTCTATCCAAGTGTTAGCTGTAGTATCTGATACTATTAGTAAACAATTTGTCAAGTTTTGTTCCAAGTAAGGAAGAAAAAAAATATTGATTGCTTATTACAAACAGTAATTATTTATTTTGATTTTTAGTATTAACAAAGAATCTATAGTAGACATTAAAGGTAAAGTTACAAGAACACCTTCTAAAATTGGATCGTGCTCACAACAAGATGTTGAATTACATATTGAGGAATTGTGGGTTGTTAGTCAGTCTGCTAATCAACTTCCTTTACTTATTGAAGATGCATCTAGGCCAGTTAAAGGGGATGATGATGAGGTAAAATATTATCTACATTGACATTTATTAACTATAAATAATTTGCCCTTAGTAATGGTATTTTATAGTACCTATCTAAATAATATGCATGTTATCACTGTATAGACCTTATACAATTTTTCACTAATGGCTACCATCTTATCTATTACAGTTTCTTAACAAAATATTATATATTTATTATTATCTACCATACATTCATACTATAACCTTTCATATCCAATTAAAAGGTATAACAGTAAAAATGTATACTTATAATTTTTTTTCCTTTATTTGAAATGCACTATCTGTACAAATTAGCACAATAAGTAAAATATGTGATAATGTCAAGGAATCATACATATAATTAATGAAAAAATTATGTATTTTTTTTAGGATCAAGGTTTAAATATTAAAGTCAATCAAGATACAAGACTAGACAATAGAGTAATTGATTTACGCACCCCTGCAAATCAAGCTATTTTCCGCCTTGAAGCTGGTGTTTGTAAAATTTTCCGAGATTTGCTCACTGCAAAAGTAAATTAGTTATAAAATATATAATTTTATTCATTTAAAAATGTACTGTTATTATTTAATATTTATTGGCCTTATTTGGGTTAAATAATTTTATGGCTGTAATGTTCAAAATACATAATAATTTATTTAAAATAAACCAAATTCAAAATTTCAGTCTAGAATTTAATCGAGAGTAGATTTTTTAGGTTTTGTAATAACCTTTTTGATTCAAGATTATTTTTTATACTATATTATTATAAACATTTTATAAGTAATACATTCATTTGAAAATAGAGCTTAGTAAATTATTTTTTTTTAAAACATTTCAATAATTTTGAATTTGTTCACTTTTGTGTAATTTTAAAATATTTATATTTAAGCCACGGTCTGTCTTAAACCGTGATTTAAACTTACACAATGTTTGAGTAATTTCAACTATTATTGTTCTTTTGCAGATTGAACCTCTTAATATTTTTTTGTACTGCAATTAGGTTTTTGTAATATTTTGTTTACTTAGGGTTTTGTTGAAATTCATACTCCAAAAATGATAAATGCTGCAAGTGAAGGTGGAGCAAATGTTTTCACAATATCGTATTTCAAAGGCTCTGCATATCTTGCTCAATCACCTCAGTTGTATAAACAAATGGCAATTGCTGGTGACTTTGATAGAGTATTCACAATTGGTGCAGGTATACTATCTTTTATTATCATTCTCATCAATTATTTATGTTTAAATATTATATTTTAATAGCATATAATATCTAATATATTTAAATTTTAGTTTTTAGAGCAGAAGATAGTAACACATATAGACATTTGACTGAATTTGTTGGCTTAGATTTAGAAATGGCTTTTAAATATCACTATCATGAAGTGGTTGATGTTATTGGTTCACTTTTTACTAACATATTTAAAGGATTACGTGACAAGTAAATACATTTGTACATTTAACCTTACTAGTTTTAAATAAATAACTAATACTCATTATTATTATTTTTATTTATACATATTATTTACTACATTATTTATTAATGTGATTAAAATAAAAATTAATTAATTTAAATATATTATTTTTGAAAGGCAAGATACATAGTGATTATATACGAATAAAAGAGGCGACTTAATTGTTTCATCTTGTTTTATTTTTCAAAAAATAAATAAGCACTTATGTAGATAGAAATTAATTGAGATTGTACTTAATAGTTTTAGTTTTAAATCATGTCTGTAATTTCTGGTAATTTTTGGTTATTGTGACTACCAACCATAGTATGTATAGACCCATCGGGGACACTCACTTTTACAATCAAATTGAAAACATCCCTCGACTTGATAGGTGTGTAAACCCTTAGGTAGTTCTTGAGATAAGGTTGATTTACTCTATGACCCTCTCCAAGGTATTTTTACACCATAGCAAATTGTGGGATGTTTTTGATTTAAATTGTCAGAGTGAGTGCAGTAAGTTCAAATCAACTGTTGAATTTGGTAGTCACAATAACCGAATATCTAAAAATACCCAATTTTCAATAAAATAAAAATAACAATCAATATTTTTTGATATTATTTTAAATTTGCATGTAAATTTATTTTAATTTTATAGTTATCAATCTGAAATTAAAACAATTTGCGAACAATATCCAGTAGAACCATTTAAATTCTTGGACCCACCTTTAAAACTTGAATTTCCAACAGCTGTTAATATGCTTCGTGAAGCTGGAGTTGAAATGGGCGATGAAGATGATTTATCAACACCAAATGAAAAATTACTTGGACGTTTGGTCAAAGCAAAAGTATAATCATGATTTTCCTAATTAATTTTTTTTTACTCATAAATAAATTTTATTACATAGTATGATACAGATTTCTACATTTTGGATAAGTTTCCTCTTGCCATACGACCTTTTTACACCATGCCAGATCCTGACTCAAAAGTAATTCTTTGTATTATGTTCTAGCGAATTAAATTTTTGTAATTTATCTAATGCTTATATTTTAAATAGGTTGCTTCTAATTCTTATGATATGTTTATGAGAGGTGAAGAAATTCTATCGGGTGCTCAGAGGATACATGATTCTGATTACTTAATAGAAAGAGCCAAACATCATCAAGTTGGTATGTTTGCTCTAGAATTATGGTGACTCTTGAATAAATAGTAATTGTATTTAGTTCATCATTGATATTTGTGTTTAGATATTGAGAAGATTGCAGCTTATATAGATGCTTTCCGGTATGGGTGTCCACCTCATGCTGGGGGTGGAATTGGATTGGAGAGAGTTGTTATGTTGTACTTGGGCTTAGACAACATAAGAAAAGTATCAATGTTTCCTCGTGATCCTAAAAGACTTACTCCATGATTAAAATTATACTTTATAAAATATTTATTTTATTATTACTATTTTTTAAATAAAGTATGTTAATAATTAAATATGTTATGAAATTGTCATTTAAATTGGTGAAGCATTTAATAATTAAATACAAATAATATTTTGAATTTTTTGTGTCCTATATTTTTACTTAAATATTATAAGATTGTAGTTTTATATTTTTAATTATTAAATTAACGGCATATAATAACTTAGTTTTTTAGATTCTGAGCAGAGCTTGAAGTAAAAAGTAATACAATGTTCCTTATAAGTTGTTGTTGCAGAAACCTTAAAGTCTTAAAAACACTTTTGCACTTTTTTTTTTTATAGATATTTCAACAAAATTGAATAGTAAATCAAAAATTATGTTTTTCGTTATTTTGTTCTAATTCAAAATCGAGTGAACCTCATCATTGAGTTAGTCACTGTAATGCATGACGTGTTAAAATTGAACACGAAAACCGATTATGAGCGAAGACAGTTGTCAGCCTATATTTGAAATAATAATTATATTGTACGTTGAATTAATTTTTGCTTAAAATATTGCATTTGAAAATGTTAATATGTGTACAAAATATAATAATATAGATTATAGATATGTAAAAGTGAATGATATTTGTGAGAAGGAGATGGCGTCGACAATTCTATGCACCTGATGAATAGTAGAGTGGGCAGAGCGGAAGCCAAATTGGGCATCAGGTAGGACCGAGTTTGAGATGCTTGGCAAGATACGCTTATAAGGATCAATTTTTCCAGGATTTTTGCGAAAAAAGGGAGGAGACTAATGGGACGAAAGGAAGAAACAGAATCTGGAGGTTTCTTAGGCTTGGGAATCATAATAATGGTTGAAAATGTCCATAGTATTGGAAAGTACCAAAGTCTTAAAATGCAATTAAAAATATGAATGAGGTGTATGATAGCTTTTTTAGGTAAACATCTGGCAACTTCGCCTGTGATGAGATCAAAACCTGGAGATTTTTTATGAGGATACTTATCAATAACGAATTTGACTTCACTTGGAGAAAAATGTTTTACAGGACGAGATACAGGAAGAGGAGAGTTTAGGGACTCAGCAACAGAAATATTATTTTCAAGAGAGAAGATATCAGTTATAGGGGGGTGGGCAGGAATTTTTCAAGGGGGGGGGCAGACCCACACAGCAGATTTACTCGAATCTCCTACATAATCTAGATCCAATTTAGTGTCGTACCCAGAAGTCAGAATTCTCCTAATAAATGTCCAAATAGTTGGATATAGGTAGTTTGGAATAGTTATGTCCACAGATCTTTACAAATCGATGATCCCACTATTCAGTATTTCGGTCACATTATTTACAAAAGTGATTTTCATGCTGTATAAACATTTCACGAGGTAGGTGAACATATATAGGACATAAATGGGACTACTAACTAGTTTTTCCTATGATTGAGACTAGGGACGGATTGGTATTTCTGACCAGCCCGGAAATGAACTTTTTAGAGGCCCACTAGCACTATTTCATGTAAGTACCTGTTAGGTACCTATTTGTTGGGGGGTTTTCAGGGGGCAAGTGTAAGGTGGTTCAGTGGTAAGGGACTGAATGTGGTAATTTTGTTTAGTCCTTTAAAAACTGTCTATAACTAATTGTTATTAGTTTGCAACAGCACTACAGCAGATTACATTCGTGAGGTTCAGTAGAGCAAGCAGCGCCCCATCAAAAAGTTAGTGAGCGGCCCATCGGGAATTTCCCGATGGTCCAATCCGTCTAGACATTTTAAAAATATTGTTTTTAGGATTTTTTTTCCCACAGAACAGTTTTACTCTGCTTAACTGCTTACACATGTGTTATAAACAAAATAAACCTTCATATTGCCTCAAAGAATTCAGATAGTTTGCACAGTGGCACCTAATGAACTTTTTAATTCTTAAATTTAATTAAAAATGTAATTAAATCGCATATTTGCATGTATAGTTCGGATGAATACATATACAACACGTTTACGCTCTGGAATTATAAACTATTTATCAAAGGGTTGAACTAAACGTCACCTACACCGTTTTTATAGGGTAAACATTCGAGTGATAGGTGATTCGTTGATAATAATAAAATTCCAAGTAGGTATAATTATACTATAATAATAAGCGGAGTCTTAGTTAAGTGGTGGCACAGGGGAGTAAGGGGGTTTCAGCCCTGGGCCCTGACATAATTGGGGGGCCTCTAGATATTACTGAACTAGTCATAATGACATAATGTACGTTTTATTTATACCAATCAATGAAGGAATATTAAATAATTTATTTATAATCAGATCTTAAAAAATAAATTGAACAAAAATAAACCATTTGTAGAGCAAAATAACTGAATTTATAATTTAAGTTCAGGAGCCCCACAAAAAAATTAGACCCGGGACCCAAAATTCCTAAGTAGGGCTCTGATAGTAGGTATATCGCACACGGATATAATATCACGTCGGCGCCTCGGCGGGCCTTAAAAATATCAAAACGGCAAACGGTGATTTTTCTAGTTTTCTACACTCTTTTTTTATCCATGAACGCGGTTTTAAGGTTACGTTCGTTGCAGTCGTTTCCGATCGAACGTCAAGAAAGACACGGACAGCCTGCCCTATGCAACTCGATGAGATTAACATAATATAATCACCCGTGCACTTATTGACGGGACAGGCAACTCATAAATATTAAATACTAGTACTGCCATCTACTAACGACGTATGGCGATCTATAAGTCTAATGGCAATAATAAATAATACAACTTATGGGCATTATTTTTTTTTCCTAAAATTAGGCCTTTGCATGATTATAGGACGTGGACTAAAGTAGCAAATTCTAAAACAACACACAACTTTTGAGTTTTGTTTTTATACATTTTGACTCATTTTTTGTTTATGTATTAGATTTAGGCGGGGAGATGAATATATTGGAGTTACAATGTTCGTCTTTCTGTATTTGTATACACGTTTTATAGGTGGAAAAATTCTTCAATCTTTGACTTTAATGTTGCATTCTGGTAGCTTTGTACTTTTATTTGTAGGTATTCGGAAAATTTACAGTACCTAGGTGGCTAGGTACTTCACAAAATCGGGAAAAACGGTAATTTTTACTAAAAACAAGATTTCAACAAAATCAACCATTTTATTTTCGTAAGGTATATAATGATAATTATAGACCACGCATGGGCCCCCTTCCAAGCTCATATTTCTAAAAAAATTTATACTTATTTTAAAAACAATTACGAAAAAAAACATATTATAATAGGCATCAAATATTTTCCAAAAATTATGAACCCCCCACCACCCTCACTAACCATGTCTCTGGAGCCACCCCTGACTCAGGCACGTACACAAAAATAAAATTCGAGAGAGGTTCATAGTAGATTTCGGGGGGTTCATAATCTATATATATTATAAATAAATTACACAACTATTAATTTCCAAAAACCTCTCTTGTATACATGCCTGCTCCGACTAGATGAGTGTATAGGTGTAAATACACTGGAAAGTCGAAATATAGTACCAGGCACCTGCTATTTACTAATTAGCAAAACAACTGCAGCTGCAGTGAGTCTCCCTGTTATTAAATAATAATGAAAAACATTAATCCGCTAGATAGTGAAATGTGTGCATGACTATTTAGTCATTAAGAACACAGATTTCTTTACCAAGTTGCCCGACCTAATAATCTAAGACCGTGGACACGGGGATATCAGCCAGACGCGCCGCGTTCAAGCAACTGACCTCTCGCGCCCTATCATCGTACGGCCCAACGTGACTATCGCGTTTCGAGATGATTATAATATTTTCTACGAGATAAACAGATCGATATTTTGTTTTTGGCTGTTAGTTGGTGATTGCCACAAATTGTGTTTATGACAAAATGTCGAAAAACCGGCGATCGGAAACGGGCCAGGACCGGTCGTTTTTTGGCCTCCCAACGGTACGCGGCGCAACGGCCAATGAGTAATGACGCATTGACGCCGGACACGAAAGAAGTAAAATATGGAAATGCGGCGGAACGGGCCCGCCGCCGACGTGCCGCGCGAGAGTCGGCGGCGCCGCTACTACGCAATAGTCTGACGTCACAGTCACGTTTTCAACATTGTGCGATGGCGTGCGCGGGCCGTGGCGGTGTGTCGGCCGCGGTCGCGGGTCGGGGGGTTCCCCTAACCGCTCTGATTGGGTCAATGTCTGCCGTCTGGTGCTGCGTCCGCGGTCGTTTCCAAAATGGAGACACAGCCGCGTCGAACTCGTGATTAAAACACGATTTACGAACGACCCAAGACGAAAGCTCGTTTTCGACGACGACCAGCGCCGATCATATCGGCTGCTCAAATTTAGTATAGATTCCCGTCGGAAAAAAACTATAATAAAATATTATTCTCGTCCGTTTCTCCCGCGATCGAGGAGTTTGGTCGGTCCGTTAACGCCAAGCCGCCGTCTGCGTGTGCGCGCGCTCGCGTGTGTGTGTGTAGCGTGTACCGTGTTTGAGTGTGCGTGCGAGTACTGCGTACAGTCCGTCGTCGTTTTCCAATGTGCTGCTCTGCCGCCGCCACCGCCACCACTACCCTCAGGTAGTAGCGTACACTAGCGTAGTATGTGGGCCGCGAACCAGGCCAGATAGGCGTATCAGAAAAATTTCTTCTTTTTTTTTTTTATCAATAAAAAAAAGTGCGGAGCAATAAATCACGTTTCCTTTTCTCGTTCCGTTTTGTACTGCACAAATTTTCCATTACCATTTACCACCCGTGTGTTGTGTGTTTACGCCGAACTCGCGAGTTCTCACGAATTATGTAAAACCGAAGAGCATCCCCCCGCCGCACACTTGGTCGACGACGCCGACGACGACTGCTGTCTGTTACGAGACGACGAGGACGACGACGACGACGACGGTTGATAAAAGAGCTTCTCCGAGGAGAGAACTCGACGACTATTTTCACACCACCCGCCGGTGGACATGAGCGGAAGGCCCAGGACCACTTCCTTTGCTGAAGGAAATAAGACTTCTCCTAATCCTCCTTTGGGCGGAATTAAAGTCATAAGTACGTACTTGCAAGCGCTCTCACACATACATTTGCACTCTTACTTACTACTGTGTGTGCACCCAAAATTACTTAAAACTTACATTACTTTCGCAATACTTACCTACGACGACAGCACATTGTCTTGACAAGTCGACCCACTCTACTTAGGTGTACCAGCTAATCTTTTCAACTGCTGTCATACTCTCACCCACTCTCACTGTAAAAGTGGTCGAAGGATATCACGGATTTCGTCTGTTTTATTTGGTTGTGGAATACATCTCTCAATCTACTGTTTGGTACTTACCTAAGTCATGTTACCTATCACACAAACAATTCTACTAATTATTTACGATACACTATCTTTTTAAAACTCCAAGGTAATTTGCTAAACTTATCTTGGATACCTACATTCCTTAGCATCAATTTCATATTTTATTACTTATAAGTAGGTATTTGGGTATATTATTTGTAAATTAATGATTCCTTGTTTCTCAATTAAATATGTATATGTTAAATTCAAGTCATTTGCATGATTTTGGCGTACTTAAATAACACTCTAGGTCTAATTGCTAATAATAAATTCTTGTGATAACTAAGTAAGCTTATCAAATGCGGATGTGACAATACTTTCAGGATTTTACTATGGTCATAGTTCTTAACAAAGAGATAAATATTGATTTTTCCAACAAAGGAATCAGTTGTAATTCTCTATTAAGTTATAGCTACCTAGGTAGCCATAAAATTATCCACCATTATAATGTTTAAATAATGTACTTAAATATGTCATTCTGCTAACTATGTTAGATAAAAATATATTAATTATATTATCACAATAAAAATAAAATCTGTCTAGGCTTACTCTTATTTCATTAGTCATAATATTATGGTACTAATATGTATCTAATATCTACCGTCCTACTACACCTACACGTAATGTA
>WHPZ01586238.1:0-11228 GCA_016617965.1 Macrosiphum rosae
TATTCTGAATTCGCACATTCCTTAAGCTTTTTCGTTTGCTCGTCACACGTGGCTGATAGTTCGCAAAACGCTTTCTTATGGGCGTTAATACTGTCTTCATGACTCTTTTCAAATTGTTTGTAAATTTCTCGTAATTTATTTCTTTCAGAAACCACTGAATCAAACTCTTCTAGTTTCTTATTTAACTTGCATATTTTATCTTCTTGACAGGATATAATTTCTTTTAACTCTTGCGTCGTGTCTTCTGTTGAGTACATCTAGATAAATATAATTTTAGATAAGTACCTATTTTGGATTTTATTCTGTACATAATACTGTGTATAACTTACTTTGTATGTATTTATTTAATTTTGTATGAATTTAGAATAAAAATTGAATGTTCCAAATTTTATGACCTACTAATTTGTTTTAAGTTATTGTAATTAATGTTACTGTTTGTTTATAATCAAACAAAACTTCTGTAGCTATATACCTACTTGTAATACTAATAAACAAAATTATATACATGAAATTCAGTTGTAACATAGATGCCAATATAATATTTATTTTATTTTAATACATAATATTCAATTTTTTAAAATTGAAAAATTATAGTTGTATAATTCCATATTAATCATATCACAATATCCAAAAGGTACTTATAACGCGTTATACATCAACAACAAACCCTGATACTATCATAGATATATAGTAGTGTAGGTAGGTACTTTAGAAGTTTCAGTGAAGTTGTGATTTTATAATATTATTATTCGTGGGTACTTCATGGTTGAACAATACCCAATATCTATTTAATATTCTATGTAGATAACCTATAGTAAGGAAAAAAATAAAAAATTTTCAAACTTGAACACGTTATAAACTTATAAGTTGTAACTAAAACTTGTCAATCTACGACGTGTTTATTTAAAGTTTGAAATACCTACCGCTGTTCATGTGTCACAAATTTTAAAATTAATTTAAAGCTAGCAATATTATAATATACTATTGATTAAACCTTCATATTTTTAAGAGTAAAAATGATTATATTAATCTCATAACATTTTATTTATTACAATTTTGATATTAATACTTCACACGGTTACATTTATAATTAATTATAATTACAGTTTAATTCGTCAAATCCGTCCCGGGTCCATTTTATTAATAAAACGTAACAAATAGTCACTATTTATATTAAAAGCTGTTGCATATTAACTTTTAGTCGCTTTGCTCATTCCTAGTCAGTCACTTAGTTATTAATTGTATTTTTTAAAAGTTGGTTTTTGAAAACTGCTGTAAAACATATTTTTTAATTCTCATATAGTCCTAATATTCATGTATTATCCCGTGTATTATTGACTATCTACCTATTAATTTTATACCTAATATTTAATTTTTATTAACTTTTAACTTTTCAGCATGTGCACTTAGGAATGATGAGTCAAATAAAATTGTATAAAAAAGAAAGGTCCAGTAGTTTAAACAATGTGTCGACATCTAAGCAAACAAAAATATGTCATTCTGCAGATAATTCTGGTTTTAATAAAAAATGCTCTAAACAAAAGGTATGTAATTATCATATATCTTAGGTATAATACCTATGCATATTTCTTAATACTTGCTAACTAGTAATTAGTGAATACTAAATAGTAATATTTAGTCAATTACATAAATCAATAAATTATTTTATAATATATAAAGCAGTGTTTTACTCAACAGAAATAAAATTCAAATTTACTTGTAATGAAAACTACTTGAATACTGCTCTCAGTAGCTAGTAGGTATTTAAAAATAACTTAAATCTTTGTCATTTGTTTTAAAACTGATGATTTTTTCAAAATCAAAAAATTGACACATTATACTTATACTTGGTATGTCATTGTCTTTTAATTTATTGTATCTATGTAGTATGTATTAATTAAAATTACTCAATGATAAAAATTAAAATACTATGATATTTTAAAACTATATTTCATAGATAATCTAATAATTTAATTTATAATTTATCTGATAATAACTTAAGACATTTAGATTTTTTTATAAAGAGTGCAACAAATAAAATTAAACCAACGAATTTAAATAATAAAATAAGTATCTACTACTTAATCTAACATTAATAATGAAAAGTATTATTATTTCCTTAGCATAGTAGGTACAAAGGAGTAGTGTACACAAAATTTAAGAATACAAATATATTAAAAAATATAACTTGATCATAAATGCTTAATAAGTGTATGGTTATTTAAATATTTAATAGTTTTAATAATTATTTTAATATGGTAGAAAATCTAATCTCTAAACTTTTTTGATTTGTAAAAACTTATGACATATTACAATATTATAATTTTTTAGTTGTCAATGATGTGAAGCTATGTAGGTTTATCTAATATTAAATCACTTAACTTATAGTTTATACAAATATTACTACAGATTTAAGATCCAAAATGAAAAAAATACAATTTAATTTATAATATTGATAAATATACTAATGATATTATTTGTGGTATAAATGTATAATTTAACATGCATTATTTACATTTCAGGTAACTGATTTTATATTCAATTATATAGTAGAAGAAATGAAACCTATTTCAACTTGTGAAAAACCATCATTCAAAAAATTAATTAGTGGTTTGACTAATGATAATTTTGTGCCGAATAGAAGAATAATAAACAACGAGTTAGTAAATAAGTATAACGATTATGTAAATGACTTAATAGTGAACATTTCTATGCAAAAATATATTTGTTTAACAACGGACATTTGGAGTTCACTGAACAAGAGTTATTTGGGGATGGCCATGCACTATATAGAAGAAAATACGTATCAGCTTTTTTCATATGTTATAGCTTGTCGAAGAATTGAAGGTAGCCATAATTACATGAATATTGCAAAATCCATATCTGACATTTTGACAAGTTATAAAATTGATGTTAAAAAAATATCACACACAGTCACGGATAATGGGTCTAATTTTGGTAAGGCATTTCGTATTTATTCTCAACAATTTACTGCTGAACCGCCTGAACCCACTGCGAATAGTTACTTAACCTTAAATGACCGAAGTATTAATAAGTTAATAGATGATATTGAACAAAGTGCTGAAAACATTTCTGGACCAGATTCAGAATTTATACAAAATTATATGGATAATGAACTTGACGATATAGAAGTAATAAATGTATCTGATATTTTATCAAATTATGAAGACACTAACAATGAAAATAATGACAATGAAGATGTTGACATAATTTTATCGAATCATATGACATGTTCAGCACATACCTTAAATTTAGTAGCTACAACTGATATAACTATTACAATAAAGACATATATTAATGGAACAAACTCATTTGGTCTACTGTGCAGAATTGTCAAAGGCTATTATAAAAGGTCTAGAAAAAAGATATTATTTTATTTTTGATTTAAAAGACCCAAAAAGTAAGCCATACATATTAGCTGCAGTAAGTCATCCCAAGTTTAAGATGGATTGGATGCCACAGCAATTTTCTGAAGTATGCAAACAGCTGTTCATCTCAGAATGCAATGAAATTGGTTCTCTCATAGATATTGAAACTGGGAACTCTACAGTATCAGACGATGATTTCTATAGTTCATTATTGCCGAGTAGTCAATCGTCAGGAAGTTTTGACAGTTCATGTCAAAGAAGTGACAACATGGCAAGTGTACAGGGACTATCTCTTTTGAAAAAATAAAAGAATGGAAAGACTTAACAACCTTAGACCATTTTCCAATTATAAAAGAAATATTTCTAAAGTACAACACAGCACTTCCTTCTTCTGTACCAGTTGAACCTCTCTTTAGTAGTGGGAGTCAGATCTTGGCTCCTAGAAGGAATCGTTTAGGTGACATTGTGACAAAACATTTGAAATGTTATTATGCATTAAATCAAACAAAATAAATGATTTTAATTTTTAATTTAATTTTTATTAATTATTAAATTATTGTATTCTAAGAAAGTTATTACTTATTATAAGTTCATGATATAATAACTCCTTATTGCTTTGAGTTAAATAAAAATATTAAAATATTGGTGTTAATAATTTATGACATTGTGTAGATTTCTCATTTCTATCATAATAAATTTAGGTGCAGTATTTCAGTTACGCCTTAGCTGTTGTGGCGTAAGTATACATAAATTTAAAAAAATATAAGTGTATGTTTATAAAAAATATATATATCTTCTGAGCAAATAACTATATTATGTTCATTATTTTGTTAATTATTAACATTATAATTTTTATTCAGTTATTGTTTAGTTATCATTTTGAATTTTAATATAAGGTATTATTAACTGATTAAAAATAAAATATGTTTAAAAAAGAAAAACTTTTATTATATAGTGATTATGTTTTTATAAATTATAGTTAGGTATTAAGTAATAAACAAAAAAAAAAGCAGATTTTACTTATTTTGTGTCTCCAATAGTAAAATAAATCATAATCTTATACTTTATTATTATTTTTTTTTTTAATTCAAAGGCTTCGACTACAGTGATTATTAGCCTAAGTTTGCATCCCAAATGTACTTAGAAAATATTAGAGAAAAGTGCAAATAGTAGAAAAAAAGAGAACAAACTTTATGTTATTTTATTTATAAAGAAATTGCCATTTTACAAATGCAAGCTTTAAATTGTGTATGTTTTTTTTTCAATTATCTATTTTTTATCTAGATAAATGTGGTTATCTATTATCTTATCTAGATAAATATTCAATGGATTATCTGTTATATTATCTAGATAATTTTTTGGTTATCTTTGCACAACACTGATTATTGGAACAATTAAATAGGTAGCTCCCAAGATTTTCCAGTTGGTAAGCATTTAAAAACTATAAAATATTTTTCTCTGGATTGTATATGAACATAAATTACAATAATTCCTTTAATTTATTTTTCAGATTCCAAGAGTTTGATTGTATTGTATTTGTTACACAGTATATTTATTCCAACTTCCAAAAAGGTAACACATGATGAAAATGGTAAAAAAGGATTTATTAAATTCAGTATAAAGGATTCACAAAACGCATTCATCATTATTAAACCAACCGCCGTGGAAATGGATGCAACACTTATAAATATGTCTAATAAAGGTCCTATTCAACCATGTGTTTTGGTAATCGGATCATTGATGGATCCGAAGCAAATATTAATATATTTTGACAGCATAAAATATAAAATTTTTAGTGCTTTAAAAGCGTATGATATGTGTTTCAAGATATTCCACGTATTTAATGTGGAATATCCTATTAGATCTAATGATGTATGGCTATTTATTCAAACTTTTTTTTATAACATTAAAACAAACTATGATAAATCAAATGTTTTAATTAAACAGATTTCAGTCGAATTAAACACATAACTATATTGCCTAGTAGGTATTGCTTATGAAGTAACTAAAAAATTTTCATAAAAACTTATTAAAAATTTGTATTCACAAAGGCTGTTTTCTATACTATTTAGCTATTTATAATAGACAGTTTCATACGTATAATATTTTGTATATAGTTTCATTATACCTACCTATAAGTATTATTTGTTTTTTAATATATTGTATTAATCAGTTCGTTATTGATTAATTTAAATAACAGATATAATATATTGCTATCTATGTATTTTAATTTTTTTATGTGTAATGTAATTTCAATAAGTACCTATTATTTGTTGTTTTAAATGTATTACAATTTAAATAAAGGATATAATTTGAATATATTATGATTTAAGTGATAATATTGTAAAACCTAATTGGTTACTTATAAAGTAACAAAATACTTTCATAAAATCTTATTAAAAATTTGTATTCACAAAGGCTGTTTTCTATACTATTTAGCTATTTATAATAGACAGTTTCATACGTATAATATTTTGTATATAATTTCATTATACCTACCTATAAGTATTATTTGTTTTTTAATATATTGTATTAATCAGTTAGTTATTGATTAATTTAAATATCAGATATAATATATTGCTTTCTATGTATTTTAGTTTTTTATGTGTAATGTAATTTCAATAAGTATCTATTATTTGTTGTTTTAAATGTATTACAATTTAAATAAATTATATAATTTGAATGTATTATGATTTAAGTGATAATATTGTAAAACCTATTACCTAATTGTTGTTTAATTAAAAATAAAAAAAATATTTCGATTTTATAAATGTTTTTTCTTTTGTTTAATTAACAAACATAATTTGTAAAAATAACAAAATACTATTATCAAAATTCAATTTTTAAATGTTTAAAAAAAAAAAAAAAAATGCAATGCAGATTTAACAAAAGGTTTATTAGTATGATACACGATATGTTTAAATTAATAATATAAATTAATAGATTTAATAAAATAATGTTGTTCGTACAATAATTTATACTTTTAAATCAACAAAATATTAGTTTATTTGTTTTAATTCTGAATGAATCGATTATTAATGAGTATTGTATAATCAACAAACCATTTAATCGTTTCAAATATTCATTAGTTGAATTAAACAAATTTCTACTTCTCAATCAATAAACGTTTTATTAACTGTATATTAACAAATATTTTGTCAAATCAATCTACTATTTTATTGAAATAACATGTACATTCTTGTGAGTGTAGACATTACCGTAAAAATTAGAATTTATAGGTCCCATGGTATAAATAATTACCATATTCAGTTTAAAAAAGCGGGAAAGTGGGTATCACTCTGCAGGTTACAAGTGGGTCACTGTAATGGATGGCGTTAAATTTGAATTTAATGATATAATATCATTGTATACAATAAACGATTCTGATTTCTGGGATGGTATGTAAGCCTAGGTTATTATAAATTAAATTTACATTGTCATTATCAATACGGTAGCTGATAAGTTGAATTAATAGATATTATTTGCATATTATCATATTTAACTATTTGTATATAAGAATATACCTACCTACATGGGAAGTTTCAAGTACCAAAGAATAATATTTTTGATTTGCAACTTAATAACTAAAAACGTTAGTCTTGGATATTATTTATAAATAATAAATATTATCATTATAACAAATATGATTATTAAGCAATTTAATATTTGCAACAAAAAATACAGTTTTTTTTAAAATTATGATTTGTTAAAGTGAACATTAAAAAAACAACAGTTTAATTTTTATAAACATTATATTGGTCAATAATTTTTAATTAGTAATAACCTATTGATATTTATTATAAATGTAATAGGAACTTACAAAGTTAATTATGCTGGTAAATTGATTCATCAAATACAAATACAAGTAAAATAATATGAGCATAATGTAAAATGCCGTTTTAAAGGAGTATATTAAAAACTAAATTGTTTGACTGGTTTTCTTAGAGATCATAGCAAAAAACCTACACATAGCTATATAACAGGTATATGGTTTATTTTTTATACATATTGTGAAATTAGCAAGAGTCTTGCAAGAGCTTTGCGCAAGACCAAGACGAAGACTGAGTCTGCAAGATCAAGACCAAGACCAAGATTTTGAAAGTCTTGGTCTTGTTTTGATAATCACTATCCCCAACCAAAAACTCACGCCTCGCCACTGCTTTAAAGTTAAATTATACACTTAACACAACGCCCCGGCCTGTGGGGATGGCTATACATTAAAATATAATATCATTTACACTTAAAAAATATAATTACACATTTATACATAATATTATTTCTCTATTCTTCTTAATTGGTCGATTGTTAGTAGGTACCACGGTTAGTACTAATCTTAATCATTGGACCACGTCCGTTTGAAATTAAAAATATGTTTACGTATATTAGAGATGCAGTACATCGACGGCGGCAGCAGTCTCATATTATTATTAAACTGACCAATAATAATAATAATATTGCTGGTCTGTGAGGTTGATCAACCTGATCAGGTTGGTAAAAACGCTACTAAAGTCTAAAACGTACGAACTAAATCGAAAAACCCAGTGTTGAGAATTTGTTCATTTACGGGTGTATATCAAACGTCTAACTTCAAACGTTATTAAAAATTTAATTTAACTTTTCGGTAATTTTTTTTTTTGTTAAATGTAGGAAAGCTTAAATAAAATCTTGTATTACATTTTCAAAGCTTAGATATAAATTGAATGTTTTTCATGGATTTCTAACGTGAACTAATTTGCCCATTTTCGTAATTTTAATGAATATCGTCAACATTTTAACTTCTGACTCTCATAAAAAACTTTTTTTTTAATTCCCACTAACAACAACTTATGAGGAACGTTATATTATATTTTAAAGTTTTTTGACTGAGCATATAATATTTTATCACACAATGATTTTAATAAAGTACTAATAAGACTCGACATTTTCTTATGCCTATAAATAATTCAAAAATAGTGGAAAATATTTTGAACATTGTATATGGTGTATATAAATTACTAATATAAACATTCAGTGAAAATGTCATGTATCTACGGTATTTTTTTAAGATTTAGACTATAACAAAATCGATTTTGTGGAAAACCAATTTTGCGTTCAAAATTTTTAAATCTTAGAGTATATTAATATTATAGAATTATAATAGAGTTTATAGAATATTAATATTTAAAAATGCCCGCCAACGAATGAGAGAACACAGATAATATTACATTTGATAATAATTTCACCCTAATTGACAAAAAATTGGAATTGCTGGGTAGGTATAAATGTTGGTATAGGGATTATGAGTAATTTGTTAGTAAGATAGAGTCTACACACAACGTTCTCTTAAAAATGAGTATTCAACTTAAATAAATAGAATTCTCTAATTTGAATAGGTATATGTTTAAAAACCTTATGGTTGTATTAATTGTATTCACAAAGTATTCCAAAAATTCTTATAAGATACATCAAATAAAATAAAAGGTAGTCTTTGGTAGTACACAACAGAATAATAAATAACATTATACATAATAAGTAGGTTAAACTATTAAAATTGTGTATAGTCGGTTGTAATAAAAATGTATTGGTATATTAAAAAAAATTGTTTTTAAAAGTATTCAGAATACAGTAAGAAAATACACAAATAAAACAGTAATTACAATGTATTCAGTACAGGTAGGTAAGTAAAGGTAGGCAGGTACTACCCTATTACATGTATAGAATAATATTATTGAACGACGCGAATAACAATATTTTAAACGATATTATATTAATTTTTGGTCCAACAACCAAATCATCAAAAAAACAGTATCATAATAAGTAGTAATAAGTATAAATCAACCAGGACAGGCGAGGCGCTTTGTCACCACCGGAAATGCGTGTAAAAGTTATTCGTCGCGGGGCACGCGAGCACCTGGTAACCGTTGTCGCCGTCGTCGTGGCCGGCCGCCAAATGGTCGTCGTCGTCCTGGTCGTCCTGTTGCCGTTTTTCGCTCGTCCAACGGTGTTGTCTGGCTTTCCAATTATTGTCGTCGTCGTCTTCATCGCCGCCGCCGCCGCCGCGATTGTGATCGTAATCGGCTGACGACGGCTGCCGATAACGGCGGTCGGCGGTCGTCAGGTCTTTGAAACCGTCGTCGTAATCGGGGAAATCGTGCGATTCCTCGACCGCCGCCGAACCCGAAACGTCCGGTTTGGCGGTCCTCTCCTTCTGTCGAGTCGTAGACTCGAACAGTTTGTCGCCGTCGCCACTGTCGACTCCGTTTCCGTTGTGGTCGTCATCGGCGTCTTCCTCGTCCTCGCGCCTACCGTCGTCATGCAATTGGTCGTCCGTTCGATAAATCACCGGTGGTCGTGACGACGGCGGCGGCATCGGTGGCGGCGGTTGTAACGAATTCATCGTCGGAGGCCTACCCGAGATCCCGTCCGTCGGTTTTTGATGATCGTTTTTGAACTGCGGCCGTTGGTCTTCGTGCGCCTGTTGCGTCCAATAGATGCTGCTCTCGTCCACGGTAAACCCATGACCACTTGCCGAGTTGCCATTCTCTCCGGTCACAGTGCCTTTTCCTGGTATGGGGAAAAAAAGCAAAGTGAGAAAAAGTTTACATTTTTATATGATTTTATTGCAACCATTTTTTTTATCACATTATTAATTTCCCAACATTCTCGATGAAATTGCATCATATATAAGCGCACATTATAGGTGCACATTTAGCAAGGTCTAAAACAATTTATTCCATAATCCCTTAAAGAATAATATCGTCCACAAAAAAATATACTCATTTGTTTTTAAGAAAAATACATTTCATAGAATCACAAAAACAGACGGTTAAGGAGCTTCACTACTACCGTTCATTTTAGTTCAAAATTCCTAAAGTTGTAACAAAGTTAAAGGTAGTTTACGGTATCCAATTTTAATATAAAAAGAAGATCTGAATTCAGCAGAAAAATGTATAAAGTTTGTACTTTGAAAAAATTTAATCTTACTTAATTTTGAACTATAGCCAGTTGAAAACATGGATTTTATCAAATTATTATTCAATTATATTAAATTAACTAAAAATAAAAAATGGAAGATGTACCCTCCTACGACCTATACATATTTTTCTACTGAATACAAGTCATTTTTAAGAAATAAAATGAGACAACGTTGACTAACTAAAATAGTGTCAAAACAATAAGTAAGTTGCCAAAACTCTAATGGTGAATTTGATATTGTCATAAAGTTATTGACATGTACATGTGCGTATAAGAGTGACATTAGTCGATACCTGCATTCAACCCCACTTGCACACCAATAATCCTTTACGAATAACAGATAAATCCCTGATGTTGTTTGTCCAATTGTTGCCATAGCGATGCCCCTTAAGGGCGTAGCATGTCTTAAGGAGTAATATTTAAGCAATTCATATGACATGTAATTTGGGCTGTGTCAATGTGTAAGTAGTAAATTAATAATGTTATTTAGGAATCATTTTTTCTATTTAAAATCGTATGTGCCCAAAATAAATACATAATATTATGTAATGCACTTATTTCACTGAATTTTAAGAATAAAAGGTACTTATCTTAATTTTAAGGTTCTTTAAAATTAAAAATCAACTTTTTAAAGAGCTTAGCATAGGCGTGCGCACGGGGCGAACCGGTCAAGCCCAGTCTCAACCTGAAACTTTTTAGGGGCATAGTAAAATGTACGTATATATTTAAATATTTTATTATAATGTTTATATTATAATAATATGTTCGTGGAGATCATCAAAATTTTGTTTGTCGTGAAAGTATAAAAAAATCAAAAATATTTGTGTGTACCTACCTAACCTAATCACTACATACATTTTATTAATCTAAAAAAAAAACATTATA
>WHPZ01586241.1:0-11352 GCA_016617965.1 Macrosiphum rosae
GGCCGGTATTTCTTTTTGTATATGTTTTTTATAATATAGGGGGTGGTGTATTATATTCGGAAACTGTTTATTATTATCATTGTTGTTGTTATTAATTATTATAAAAAAAAATTATGTGAAAAATTATTTCTCTATTTATTCTGACCGAGTTTTATGCCAGTCGGCTTTCTCGGCATCAAACTAAATTAATTATTAGAATAAATCAAATATATAGTTTTTCCCTGAATTGAGGTTTTTTTTATTGTTTCACCGCTGGTCACCCACCGTATATTACTGGTCCGAATGTATCCGGTTCTTATTTTGGACTGATATCGTTATATATATATATTATTATTAAAAAATCCACAGAACTCCGACTTTTGGGTCTCGGTCCGTGGTTGGCACTTGGCGACCGTGCGAAAATGCTCCGGGCGGCCACATGACTCTCGGTAACATGAGCAATATGTCCGAGCAGTCACAATCTTTCTTAAAAATAATTAATAAATATTTTTTCTTTAAAAATCGTATCCAAATATTTTCAACAATAACTTAAGTAAGACAGGCTTAATGTCCTACATGAAACATGACTCAAGATGTATTTAATTAAAGAGTGAATTAATTAAATTACAGACAATATTTACGACATGATGTTTACAGAAATGGTTGATAAATATTCTATTACATTATTTTTTTATTTTTTATTATAAAATTCAAGACGTCGACTACATAGGTTATTGGCCACAGTTGAAGATTACAAAGAGATTAATACATTATAGGTACATAATTGTAAATAACAATATGAATTACCTAATAAAGAAAGAAACCAAGTACAAAAAAAAATAAATTATTACAATTATTAAATAAATTAAAATTATTTGGATTTTTGGTTAAATGATTTTGTGTAAATTGATGTCTCTTATAAAACTAAGTGTACTGTTGATTTAGATGTTCATTGTTCATTGTCGGAGATACTTGGAATGTTGTATTTAATCCTTTGTTTATTAAATTGGTGACATTCTAATAGAAGATGTTTGATGGAGATTTCGGATCCACAGGTGATTGATTGGAGGATGTTTATATTTGAGTTGTTTGTTGAGAATGTTTTAAATATATTTTTACTATTCATTATTAATTGTTTTTTGATTTTTTCTAATGCGGTAGGATAATGGTTTGTTTTAGTTTTATGTGTCTGAATTCAGATGTTTGTCTAAATATATTTTGAATAGTTCGTTATGCAGACGAGTAAATCGTATTTTACTACTATTTGATTGAAGTCCAGGTCTGATTTTTTCAATTATATCGATCATAGTTCTTATCTAAATGTTGTACTGTTCAAGTATACATTCTGGATAATCTGGATTAATTTGTACCTTTTCGATGATTTCTCTGCAGGGTTTTTTTTAGTATGCAGTGAGAAAAGTAATTGTGCAGTAAAAATTGCTACTTTGTGCAGTGCAAAAAAAGAATTTCAGGATTATATGTTTTATTGTATATTATAAAACAATAATTGAGTAAACTTCAAAAAAAAAAAAATAATGTTTCTATTAAAATTAAAAATTGTTTATATTATTCATTATTATACTATTTTTTTAAAACAAAAAAAAATATCTACCACTTTTAAACACATGCTTGTGGTGGTAGTAGAGAGTTATATATGTATAACATAACAATTTAATTATAAATAAGAAAATCGGACAAGAACTGAATAGTCAATCTATACAACAAGAATACCTGAATACTTATAAGTGATAACTAATATTAAATTACAACAGCTAAATATAACTCCTTATTATTTATTCAAGTATTAAAAATAACCAAATCTGCATTTTTTTTTCATTTCTATAGGCACGATCCCGTCTGTATTGAATATTTCCCTTTTTATATTTACTGGCATTAAGTTCTAGTTTTTTGGACTTAGATAATCTATACATTTTTGACCAAACGCTTTTCTAGAATACTCCATTCTGACATCAAATGCTCAATTTTATCTTTTAATTATTACCTTTTTCATATCCAGAAAGTATTCAAAGTTTTTAACTATATATACAATAGTTATATTTTTTATATACAGACTCAAATGGTAGCACATCTAATAACTTAAAGTTTTCTTTAGTTGAATCAAAAGTTTTTACTTCAACTTATCCTAACAATTTTTCTTTGTAAAAGTTGTAGTAATCTAGATGAATTTTGATTCAGTCAAAATTATCATTTTGTCTATTATTTGATGTAAAAGTATATTAAAAAAATTATAAAGAAATTAGGTACCTAGTCAATAGTTTGTTTTTATTTTTATAAACAATAATTATTACAAATTACCTATTTCAAGTAAATATTACTTAGTAAGTATTATTACTTATATTTAGAAACAAAATATAAAATTAATATTTACAAATTTACTATAAAAATAGTGCATTAATATAAAATGATTTATTTGGTATATCATGATAGAGCCGGGATTTATATTTTTTTACATATTGATTCTGAGTACCTATATGCAGTCTTATGAACCGCCTTGGTTCCTGGAGCCACCCCTGACAGCGCAAAGGATAACAGTCTGCAGGGTTTGGTCTGCGTATTCCCTTCCATAACCCAAGAGTGGGAATAAGTTTGTGGAGTCAGAAAAAATCATTAAAAAAAAACTGTATCTCTGAATTGTAGGTAATTGATTGGCAATTATTTATTATTGACAAAAAACTTTTAATTGGTAATAAATGTGTATCTAGGTTTTCTACGAAGTTTTCAGTAGCGGGAGTTAATTTTGTTTTTTTTGTAGGGTTAGGTTTTTATGTTTTCATTTGGTTTGGTGAGGGAGTCACCTTGTTTGATATTGTTGTGGCCGACAATGTGGGCAATTGTGTTAAAGCTGACCTTTTAGAATTTGTAAGTGGTTCTGTTTCAATTGGTTGATCTTTAATGTCGGTTTGTGAATGGTCCATTAGTTCATAAAAATCAATTTCCGAATCTAGACGTACAGGTGTTTTAGGTTCACCTAATTCTAACTGTGTTTGGGTATTTGATAATGGGCTAATATTATTTGTCTCAGTGGGTTTGAGTTTATTTGCTTTGGGACAATTGTTTGATGTATGTCCGATTTTTTTGCATAAAAAATAGGCTAATTCGTCATTAGAAAGGAATATCCGATAGTTTGCGTTTTCAAAAGTGATCAGTACCTATGGATCTAGGTATTTGTTTTCATCTTCAGGTGATATATACATTTGGCATCTAAAGCTTAGTATGTGTGTAAGACCTTCGATGTGAAGACCTGCACGTAAAATGATATAGGACTGGTGGGTGTTATGATGTGTTCTTTAAGTGCTTCTATTATTATTTCGTGTAGTATATTGGGGTATACATTTTTTATACTTATCAAAATATGTGGTTCTTTTTGAATCAAAAACAATATTTATTAATTTTGTTATTTATTTAGTATATTGAATAAACAGGAAGATTATTATTAATTTTTTTTCTACTATAACAATGTAAGATGTAGATATTGCTATCAAAATATATTATACCTATTTGGAATTCAAAATGTGTTGCTGAAAAGTGGTATTCAAAATCTATGTAAGACAGGAGCGTGGGGGGGCGTGGGGTGCAAGGCCCCCCACGGGTCTGTGTTGAGTAATTGCACGCTTCGAAAACAGTTTTCAAATCGTTGGATTGAGCTCCTCTACTTAATTTCTCCCAATTCGAGCACTGACAGAAGCTATGGTAGTACGGTAGTACGGTACCATTGGCCATTGCACCAATAGCAATTATTGTATAATCATTTTGACAATGTGTATAGCACAAACATATATTATATAGCGATAGTAACAGACGATGTGCAATCGTCAAAAGTTATCAAGAAGACAATCGTCGTCTATCTTCGCCATCTGCGTAGTTAGAAGTTTAAGCAATATGACGTGGGGGAGGTGACATCAGAAGACCAATTTTTAATGCGCCGATTTTTTTTTTTCGCTGAATATTAGTCACCGACATTCGACAGCCAAGTGTAGTATTTTGCAAATTCGTGATGATATTATAGTCACTATTAGTCTGTCACACTCCTGTAACTCCGCTCATATAAATGTTTAATACTTATAAATTATATTTTATTACTCGTTCGAAAATCGACATTTCTAAAACAAAATTCTTGTGTTGGACACACTTTTGGTACCATTGACCATCCCAATCTACTCACATCAACCTCACTCTTCATACCACTCCTTTTCTACGTTACATCTCGCCCACATTGTATAGGGTAACAATCACTCCATATACAGAATGCTTCACCAGTGTAATAAATCATTTTTGTTTTTAGGCTATTTTATTTTAATTATTTAATGCACCTATTCCATTTCATGTGCTCGTGATTGTAAACTAAAAGTAGGTACTCCATTGTATACATTGTTCCACTAGTTTTCACTATATAACTATTATAAATTGTACATCTTGTCGAATGCCAAATAGCGTCAAAATAAATATAAATTAAATAACAATTATAAACTTATAACTCAATACCAACGTAGGGTTATTCGAGAAAAAAATTATTTTAGTTTAGATATTTTGTCATCGTATATTTTTACCGAACACTGTTAAAGTCATAGACTTTAGTTAGGTACATTTTTTTAATATTAAAGTAATACACTCACTTTAAAACTTGTTTTGTTTATAATTAATAATTTAAATAATAGACGACTTTAAACTAACAGAATTTTTGTGATTCATATATTATATGGTTCAATTATACTACACATTCGTGTTAGTACAATAGTACCTAGTTGTTATATAAACAATAACAAAACATTTCATAAACAACTTAATCATAATATATTATATTATTATTTACATCGTAATTATAATAATATAGTTACTAATAAAAAATAAAGGTCAACATCATTACATGTTAAACCTTTGAACAACTTAATATCTAAAAAAAAAATATGTACAAATCAGTCCTTTAAAAAACAAGTGTAAATAAAACCAGCTGTCGTTAGACTACAACAAAAGTCGTCATGTTTATCAATGATGGTAACTTTAAATTAATCCTATACCTTACTCTAAACTTTGGAGAGACTTAGATAATATTTGATAAATATAATTCAATGGTTTTGATGTGGACATAAAACATTTATACCATGGCTAAATTTAAAACAAACAATATTAGTTGTATCACACATTTGTTGAGTAAAAATTAAAATAAACAAAACAAAACAAAAGTATTTAAGTCTCTCTTAATTCTTTTTAAAATAAGGATAGTTCATAATATAATATATCATATAAAAATTCAAAAGATAACACAATGCGCAAGTAGAGAAAAAAATTCATACAAATCAGGCACTTCAATACGTTATCATTTCCATATAAACAAATAAATAAAATATCCTAACGTATAATAATATAACTACAAAGCACATGAAAAATACTAGTCGTTTTGGATCACATATAATTGATAGAACTCCCGCCGCTGTTTTTGGGTTCCGCGGCGGTCCACCGCCTTTGGTCGGCCATTGTGTGGTTGTAGTGATACTGATGAAGGTTTTTTTGTTGTTGTTGTTGTTGATGTTGTGATTGTTGATCAGAAGAGTGCTGACGAGACAAACCTCCAACACCATCTATGCTGTAACATGATGACGTACGATCCAACGACGTAGGGCTGACACTATATGCCGTGCCTGGAGGTGCAGCGTGTTTGCCCCGCTTGATAGAATGCGTGTAGTCCTTGGTACCACGTCGCCTCAGCGTGAAGTCCCTCTCACCTGTCACCTGGTACTGTTTCTTCCACTGCACCCAACAGTGTCTATATATTGGGTCCACTGGACCCCAGTTCCGCGCCGGTTTGATGGTGCTCAGGAATTTCTGTGGAGGACAAAAACCAACCGGTGAGTCAAAAACATCATAACATAATACGAAAATTACGATGCCGCACCGACCGACCCATTGATCGAGTGGCAGATCGAGCACTTACTTGCGAAAAGTTGTAATCCACCTGAGCAGATATCTGCCACACGGCTATACCGATAATCATCGACCACATGAACAGGTAAACGATCCAACCGATCACGTACAGCCACATGGAATCGTGAGAGCTATAATCAGACTCAGTTAGCGGCATCACGAACAGACTCCAAAACTCAAATACCTGCAGTTATAAAATTATGGTAATTAAACATTATTTATGCTGACCAATTTTATAAATCGGGAAACCATAAAAATAAGTTATAAAATGTTCACTCTTGATTTCATATTTCCAAATGCTTCAACAATCGACTTGCTGTTATTCGTTTTTCAAAAATAATTCACAGCAATAAAATATTAGGTTTTATATGGGAGAACGTACCATGAACAAAATCGGAGTGCCCAACCACACAAATTTCCACACGAAGCACAGTTTGTATCCAAGCACAAACTCGAAGTCGTTGGATAGCGATTCCAGCCCGTAGATCCAGACGAAAGCAATTAGTTCCAGGACCGTGGATGTGACCACCATACGACCAATGATGTACTCGTCCAGCAAGTGTACGGCTTGAAGGTTTTCCTGAAATTTAAAATGGAGTCAATATATTCTATAAAATTATTGTTAGACACTCATGTCGTAAACTCACGG
Source organism: Macrosiphum rosae (assembly GCA_016617965.1). NCBI lineage: Eukaryota > Metazoa > Arthropoda > Insecta > Hemiptera > Aphididae > Macrosiphum > Macrosiphum rosae. Next base: position 6,569 of record WHPZ01586241.1, read on the forward strand.
GCAAAAGGCACAGGACACCCATCAAGAAAGCGATAAAACAAACCATGCAAGTCAATATCCACCACTTCCATTTTTCCTTGGTCTCGACAGACAGTCCTACGATGGCAGTGTAAATGGCCGCTATCTGTAAAGCAAGAATAAATAGTAAGTTCTTTTTAATTTTTTTATGTTTCGATTTTGAATTAACTGTATATATTAAAATTGTTTATGTAAACAGTTTGTCGAATTTTTATTCTCGTTATTCAATCAATTTTTATTCTACTCAAAATGATTAATATTTCCTTATTGTTATATTATTTATTTTTATATATTTTTTTCTTCAATTTATAATTATGTTGAACAAAAACTACTTTATAAACGGTTTCCGGTCACTTACCAGACTCAGGAATCCGGAAAGGAACACCAATGTATAGACCAAAGCAGCCCACAGATCGGATAGAATGCCTCTGGTCGTCAATTCGTACACAAATGTCAGGAACCAGACTTCCGATAGAGCCGTCGAAGACAGCATTTTCTGTCCTACTTGTAATTGCACGTCATATATCCACATTGTAACTATTGAAACACTACACAAGCCAACTACGATGCTAACCACCGTAAGCATTACTGAAGTCCTGTCAACAATTAAAAAAAAAAATGTTTTAACTCCAGTCCATCGAAACGAAAATGATTAACCACTGCCGAGTGCTTACCAAAAAGGATTAGACTTTGAGTACAGTCGACCCGCACTAGTTGTGATATTACCAAATCCCAAATGAGTAGTGAAAAAAAATTGTACTACAGCATGATACCATATCTGAAATAAATTTTATATATAACATATAATATATATGTCTTGTATACAGTGTGTAAACGCTAATTGAGAACACTCAATATCTCCTCTGCGTAGAGCCCTGCAATTCAAATTCTGATTTCTTGTTGGTTGTTATGACATAAAAATACACATTTTTATAGCAATACACCTTTTTATAATTTTTTCAACTTAATTAGACTTGCGCATGAGCAGTACAACTTTTTTTTCTTAAACGGCAACCACCTATTTTAACCACTAATTATTTTTTGCCTAATTTTTTCATACATTTTGGTGGTTTAACCAACTTTCTAAGACCAAAATTGACCAAGTTACAGCCAATCAAAATACGCGAAATTTTTAGATTTTTTACTGTAATACACAAATAATATAAATAATTATTCTAAGATTGTTTAGGCTTAACATTTTCACCCCTAATTATTTATGTGGTACATAAATAAATATGTTGTTGATTATGTTACATGTAATGGATCTATTCATCTATTGGAATTTCTTAATAGTTTAATGTATGCCGACCCTCCTATAATAAATCTTCGAATTAATTTAAAAGATATAATAACAGAAACACGCAATCAACTGACTGAAAAACAAATTATTAATAAATTCAAATAGATCCATTTATTTATGTATCACCTAAATATTACCTAAATAATTAGGGGTGAAAATTTTAATCCTAAACAGTTCTAGAATAATTATTTTCAGAATTACAGTAAAAAATCTAAACATGTCGAGTATTTTGAATGGCTGTAACTTGGTCAATTTTGGACTTAGAAAGTTGGTTAAACCACCAAAATGCATTAAAAAATTAGGCGAAAAATAATTAGTGGTTAAAATAGGTGGTTGCCGTTTAAAAAAAAAAGTAAAAATTTAATTTTAGAATATTGTGGATTTACTGGATTACTAATTAGTAATTACTGATGGTGCTTTTAAATTTTTTTGGAGAGTTTAAAACTTTAATAACAATAATAATATTCAAGGTAAAAATTAAAACCTTTAATAAACTTACGTCTAGTTTCCACAAAGTTTCCCATTGAATGTCTAGCAGTATATCCAATCCTCGTTGATTTGAGTTAAGTCCTTTGACCAATAAAACCGCAATCGTTACAAACGTTGCAGGTACGACAAGTAATGCCACTGTTCTGTAGGATTTACTGTTTTTTATCAGGCTAAATAAATAATAAAAATTAATAAATTTTCTATTAGGTACTAATATTGAGTATTCAGTTTTATACAATACCTATTCATATGAGACTAAATTAAATATAAGTTTACTGAAACTCTGTGGCATAATATTCCACTCTGTTCACCACACATTGTTCAATAACATCGTGTATAACGTATAAGTCAAATGTCAATACCAACTCTACTGCGTTTGGTACAATGTGGTGTTCTTAGAAGGTTCTTGGGAAGTTCATGGATTAGGTGGGAATATTAGGTGAAGAGTGATGAAGAAATTATGAAACCAGAAACTGATTGACTCGATCCGTCTATAGATAGGAATTATTTTTGACAGTTAGATCATAACGGTCGTACACTACAGAAGAAGAAGAAGATTATTTTTGCTATGTTAAGTTATGCAGCCTAACCTAATCTAACCTGATAAAAAAATGCATTATCCTTAATAATATAAATTATAATATTTTACTATTAACTAAATCAATATCTATTCATGTTTAAAATGTTAAATGTTACTAAAATTAGCTACCTGAGTTCACGAAAAAAAAATATAAAATAAACCATATCACAATAAGAAAAGGCACAAACCCCCAAAACACGATATAATTTAAAAATGATTAAAAGCAAGACAAATATATTTATGTAATATATTACTGTACTGTATTATTTATGTACAAATATATTTTTAAAAAGCTGAAAACATAAAATAATAATTATTAGAAACAATAAGGTTTTGGTATATTAAGTGACAGTAATAAATTATTATGCTTAGTTATTTAAGTTAAATTGTATATGTAAACAATACTGTTATTATATTTTTATCTTTGTATTATCATTTTATGTATGATGCTATTTTGTAAAAAAGCATGTAAAAAGCCAACTGTCGTTAATTCTAAAAAATAAAATAAATAAATAACTTAAGACACATTTTTAACGAACTTAATGCATTGGAAATTTATTATAATATTAACCGTTCAGACATTATCACTACATAGGTATCTACGTATATTGCTGTATTAATAAATTTCGTTTGCTTTTCCCCTGATCAACGTAGTTTCCCATTTATAGAATGGACTGGAAACGAACAGTCAGGAAAGTGTCGGGGAACAAGGCTGCTTATGGTTTGAGAGAGTCTTGTACAAGGGTAAAATAATGAAGCCCTACCTCGAGCGACTAGCTATCAAATATCATCTAGTTTATCTAGTATATACGATGTGTTTATCACTATGCAGCACTCGAGCAAGACTTGCATTATACCCCCCTTGTACAAGACCCTCCCAAACAAATAACCATAAGCAGCCCGATGATAAGGCTCTCGTTTGCAGTCCATTCTATCTTAGTCCGTGCTGTTTACGTATTTATCTTTTAAATAAACTGTCATAATATGCACACTACTATAAAAACTTTTTTGATTATAATAAAGCGCAAAATGAATCAAGGCATAAGACATGTTATTGTGTGATTGGATATTGATATATGTATAAAAGAAATTAACGTTAATTTATTTAATACAATGGACAGTATTATAATGCAGAAAAAATCACCCCAATGTCCAAACAGTGGCCTTGAAGCTTGGGGTTACTGTAATAATTTCACTTGAATAAAACAAAAACAATTTTATTTTAGAACCAATATATAGTTAAAAAAAAAAAAAAAGGAGCCGAAACCAAAAAAGTAGTTAGCCAAGCACCCAAACCGGAACCAGAACTGATATTTTGTTAAGCGTCCTGTCATTAAATCGAGTCCAAAAACTAGCAATTGAATAAAAATATTCATCCTGCAACTAGAAAATAAAGACGCTTCTGTAAATTATGTAGATCGTACACTGGATGCAGTAGCAAAATATACAAACCTATATTATGTAATATAATTAATTATAACAAAATAGACGACAAAAGACTGTCAACGAACAAAATAAATACCTAAACGTGATGTAATAGTTATTTTAAGAATACAAAAGTATGAAAATGTATTAGATGGTAAACTTTTTATTTACACAATTGGTAGTTTAAAAGTTTCCAACCATAATTTTAGCTATACAATCGAATACCGTATTTACCATAGTTACTATACATATGATTTAAGCAATAGGTACTTATACATAAATGAGTAAATTAAAAATAATAATATTCTATTTGTCATTTATTGTTTTTCTATATTGACAAATTTTGTTGTTTATAATTATTTTGTTTACAATAATAGTAACATACAACTATATAATATTGTTCAAATTGGTTATTATTTTATAAATAAACTTAATTTTGAATTTATGTGTGAATGTGAAAACAAAATAGGCTCAATATTGGCATACAGACCACTAAACATTAGCTATTATCAACATAATTAATAAAGTCCCAAAATAATAGTAAGTACCTTATCGCGACTACGATCCAAATAAGTAGTATAAGCAAAACGTCCATCGCAATCCACTGCCAGCTCAAGTGCGGTGGTTTGATAAAAGTCTGCTGAAGACATTGGTCACTACTAATAGCGTTAGAATTCACTCCTTGCTATAATATATACAAAAATAAAAAACAAATGTGAAAGACGCATTAACATTATTTCCGGTCAAAATTAATTGTAAGTAGGTAATAAAAATACTCACATAAAAGCTGATGGAATTGCTACATTCCGGAAACGGGATACTTCCGATGATACTGCGCGATCCATAAAATAACGATAATGCCATGATTATCGGGTAGTACGCGGCAAGTAACACGGACGCCAAAACTTTGACGAATCCGACACCTATAAAATTTTTTAAGAAATAAAATGTTTGTATTAATAAATATTAGTA
>WHPZ01586241.1:11402-24934 GCA_016617965.1 Macrosiphum rosae
GTTGATGCATCGGAACATCGTAGTTACAATCATAACGAAAACCCGATTGTCTGATGGATATGTGTTTAAAATCACTGATAAGGCCTGTTATCACTGAAGGTGTTCTGAAATAAAACGATTTTTACCGATTTCATGTAGCATACTGTATTTCCATCAAGAATTGCAGCGTTACATTACCGAAGGCGCAATAATGCACATGAATTGCCATTTATATAATAATGTATATTAGTATAACGTTTATTATCAGTTATCACATAAATATTATCACAGTAGCGGAGGGTTACAATATACAACATTAAACCATCAGAATTATCGCAAAATGTCAAATTAAAAATTCTCATAAAATCATCAAGATATTAAATATATACAGTGTGTAAACGCTAATTGAGGACACTCAATATCTTTGCTTAGAGCCCTGAATTTGAATTCTGATTTTTTGTTGGTTGTTATGACATAAAAATACACCTTTTTATATGCTTTGAATTTTTTTAACTTAATTAGACTTGCGCATGCTCAGTACAACTTTTTTTTTTTAAAAGGCAACCACCTATTTTAACCACTTATTATTTTTGCCTAATTTTTGAATTCATTTTGGTGGTTTAACCAACTTTCTAAGTACAAAATTGACCAAGTTACAGACAATCAACAGAAATATGCGAAATTTTTAGATTTTTGACTGTAATTCTGAAAATAATTATTCTAAGATTGTTTAGGCTTAACATTTTCACCCCTAATTATTTAGGTGATATTTATGTGATACATAAATAAATATGTTGTTTATTATGTTACATGTAATGGATCTATTGGAATTTATTAATAGTTTAGTGTATACCGACCCTCCTATAAATCTTCGAAATTTAAATGATATAATAACAGCAACATGCAATCAACTGACTGAAGAACAAATTATTAATAAATTCCAATAGATCCATTTATTTATGTATCACCTAAATATTACCTAAATAATTAGGGGTGAAAATGAACTAAACAATTTTAGAATAATTATTTTCAGAATTACAATAAAAAATCTAAAAATTTACTATATTTTGCAGTATTTTTGTTGATTGGCTATAACTTGGTGAATTTTGAACTTAGAAAGTTGGTTAAACCACCTAAATGCATTAAAAAATTAGGCAAAAAATAATTAGTGGTTAAAATAGGTGGTTGCCATTTATGAAAAAAAAAGTTGTACTGCGCATGCGCAAGTCTAATAAAGTTAAAATAAATTAAAGGCTATAAAATGGTGTATTTTTATGTTATAACAATCAACAAGAAATCAGAATTTAATTGTAGTGCTCTAAGCAAAGATATTGAGTGTCCTCAATTAGCTTTTACACATTGTATATATATAAATTAAAAAGGTGGACAAGTGGGTACTGCTCTGCTGTACAGTAGTTGTTGAGTATGTCATTGTAATGCGTATGTGTTATATTTGAATTCAATGATAAATCATTGGATACAAAATACGATTCTGAGCGGAGACGGTGCGTTAGACTAGGCCTAGCTCAGTGGCGCCGAACACATGACTACTGGGGTTAATACCCCATAACTTTTGTAGGTGGTAGGTGGGTGACTGCTTAGTGCTTTAAGGTCTTGTTGAATTCGATAAATTACTACTAAATACACTAAATACAAAATTATATGTTCAAACGATCATAAAAAGTAATTATGATAAAAAAGGTCTATGTACGATTAAAATATGAATTGTATCGGGTATTTTAAATTTTTATATTTATATCCATGTCTATCATGGCATCTGCGAGTTAACAGAATTGAGACTCGCAAAATCCCTCTCTATAGGGATAACAGAAAAGTACCAAATTTTCTTTTTGAGAGTTAATGTATAACAATTTTATTTTAGATTCTGAGCGTTGTTTAATATTTTTTACAGTGTTCTGCATTTTTTTTTTTTTGTGTGTGTGCATATAGTAGAAAAAATAATTTGGTCTTCAACTTTTGGGGGGGATTCTGGTATAAAATTTGGTCTATTAAGTACTGTTGGGAATTTCAAAATAATCGGAAAAAAACAGAAATTTTTACTTTAAAAATATCAAAATTGTTTATCTGTTGGTATTCAAAAAATATTCGTTGGGATTTGAATTTTTTTGCAATGAAGTGAATATGTGTTCAATTAATTGTATACATTTATACTTCTATTGGTAATTTAAATTAGCAAAACTATTATTATACATTTTATAAATTTGTTTATTTTACAATAAAAATTTATTTATTCTTACAGTTAAATTCATTAATAGGAGTTGTCGGTAGATACTAATAAGTTAAGTCATTATATGCAAATAAATTATATTTTTCTGTTTAAAAAAAACTGTTTTTTTTTTTATGTTATTTAAATAATTTGTTTTAAATGTTTCAAACAAAACCATGTTTGATCAATTTTGATGCTTAAAAAATCTCAACACTGCTCTGAACCTGATTACTATATTAGTGTATCACTCATTAATAATAATAATAATGAGGTACAAAATCCCTTATTGTTATTGGTAATTACCGAATATATCGGATAATTTCAGTGTATCAATTGTAAATGATACATCAGACGATTCTGATTATGGAAAATGATTAATCAATACTATCAGCCCTACCATCTATGTCCTTGAAGCCTATTTATTTGTGTATATTCAAATTATTTTTTTATGTAATTCAGGCTCGACGAATGGAGTTTGGTAAATCACAGATAGATGAAGCCGGATATATGACAGCTGTTCAATTAGTTAAAGCATTTGATGAAATGAAAGTAGATGATGATGAAAAAAAGTCTGTATTGATATTTTTACCTGGTATTTATGAAATTGAAGAAATGCATAGACGAATGGAAGATTTAATGGCTTCTGAGTAAAAATATTTTATTTTATTTAATTAAGACTTAATTATTTAGTAGTTACTAACCCAAATAAATTTCAGAAATCATAAATGGATTCTTATACCATTACATTCATCAATAACAAGTGAAGAACAAAACCGGGTTTTTTTACAGGCACCATTAAATTATCGCAAAATTATTTTGTCTACCAATATTGCTGAGAGTTCGATAACTGTACCTGATGTTTTTTTTGGTAATAAACAATATTTATTTTTTTTAATAAAATACCCAAAATATAAGCTGTTGCCTGCTAGTTATCAATTTTTGTTTTTATGTTCTTCATTTAATTTTTATTGAACCAATTTATGCTCATATTTTTCTTGTCAATGTGTCACTGAATAGTAATATATACTGAATCTATGTATTATAAAACAATAAGTATGGGGTAGTAGAGTAGCTAGCCTAGAATTAAACAGGACTTGAAAAAAAAATGCAAGATTTATCCACGGCATCTATTTCTATATATAGTATATCTGCTTAATTTTCAATGGATTTCTAATGTTAACATTTAAACTTATTTTGGTATATCTGTGATTAGGCACTTTAAAGCTTATTTTAGTCTATATTAGTATCTTAACACTAAATGTAATTAAATCTTTATTAAAACTCTGTAACTGTATTTTCAGTGATTGACTTTTGTTTAATGAAACAGTTGAAAAATGAAATGAGATCCAATTATTCCATGTTAATTATGACTTGGGCATCAAAAAGTAATTGTAATCAAAGAGCTGGAAGAGTGGGAAGAGTGGCAGATGGTCGTGTCTATAGGTTGATTCCTAAAACAAAGTTTTTTGTAATTACTTTATGATCATTATTTTGATTTTTGATTTTATTTTAATGCTTTATAAATAATGTAGGAACTTGAAGATCATGAATTGCCAGAAATGAGTCGCTGTTCTCTCAGTCGTGTTATTTTAATGTCTAAAATATTGGATATGGGAACACCCAAACAACTCCTTGCAAGCGCGTTAGATCCACCAGATTTAACAAACATTATACTTACAATCCGTACTCTTAAACAGGTAATATAATATTATGTATGCACATTTCAGCTATTCATTGTTTATTTAGATATAAACAAACAATAAAATAATGTTAAGAGAATTGTACTCGCTATGTTGTCTTGGTCTAACAAATGTGTTATAGCAAATTTGTGTCCAGCAGTTCCAATGTTGTGCAATAATTTTTAATAATAGTGTAAATTGTTCTCTATCAAAATTTAAGATAAGAAAATCTGTGCTTTATCGTTGGGCTTTTTACAATATTTTTATCGTTTGAGTATTTGACGCTACCGATGGCCACTGTGATTTTACATTCGGACGCCCTTCATCATTTGTAAAGTTTGTAGATTTGTCATAATAGTCAATACAGTAATGAATGGACAATACAAATCCTAATAAAAACTACATAAAAATCCGGATATTGCATGTCAACTATACTATACTCAATTCAAGTCATGAAACATAGTAGTCGGCCACCTTGTGTGTAGGAACATTGTTTATTTGAGATGACAATGTTTGGAGGGCAAGACGTTGAGTTTTTTTTAAGAATAAAAATTTTTTAAATTTTGAAAAGTTAAATGTTTTTTATAAATGTTGAAATTTTTGCTATTTCTAAACGATATAATGAATTATAATAATATTGGGTAAAATGGAATAAACGCAACGACTTTCCCTCAGAAATATTGTCAAAATTCAATTTAATAATATGTATTTTTACTCTAAAACCAAAATTGAGCAATTTTTATTCAGTCTGCATAAACGCGTTTTGTCTATATTGAAAGTTTGTAAGACGGAGACAACACATGCTGGTATAATGTTCTCTTAACTTGCTTGGAAAATAAAATATTGTTAACAAATCCACGAAAAAGCATTGATAATGTTCAAATCTTTAAGTTTAATAATAGTTCAATCTCTGTATTATTAAAGGTTATTTCACATAGAACACAAATTTTATACGTCATACCATTGATAAATACTGTAGTTCGCTCACTGGCCCGTATTTACTCGACGCGGAATATTGACGAAAAATGTATGTGGCCGTTATGGAGCGCTGTCGTCGCCGTAAATACGTTCTAGTAAGCGATCTATAGTATTTATAATCTATGGTCATACATTTGTGGGATCGACACAACACATTCAACACCATCCTCTTAACATTGCTGGAATTGTAGGGATACTTAATGTGTACCCAAAATCTTTGGCTATTAAAAAATATATAGATTTTATTTTGAGATAATTTTTCTTTAGGTGGGAGGATTATTGTCAACAGTAAATGGAGTAATTTCATCAATGGATGGTGATATAACATATATGGGAAAAATAATGGCACAATTACCATTAGATCCTCCAATGTCAAAATTAATTTATTTTGGATATATTTTTAACATCTTAAATGAAGCTATTATAATGGGTAAATACTAAATAATAACATCATACTTTAGATTCTGAGCGGAGCAATGAATGTATTGATTTTACAATGATTTGTGTCTGTTATCACCTTTTGAGGCAATAAAAAAGCTTCAATTTTCTACTTCAGCACCATTTCTGGTAGGAATATGAATCTAGGTGGTTTAGGGGTTTAAAAGTAAAAAAATTTACAATAGTTTTATAAAGTGTCAGGAAAAAAAAATTAAGGAAAAACTGAGGTTGTTACATTTAACCAGTTTTCAACGAAAACTATTTTGGTTTTTGGTTTAACTATAAAAGAAACGACCGTTTTACCATGGATTAAATTTAATATAATCTGTAATACTACCGTAAGTACATGACATTTTCACCCGAATGTTTATATTTGCATATTTTCTATGTACCTTAAATTTTTCCAAATATTTTGAATGAGTTATTTATAATTTATAGGCATAAGACAATTTTGATTTTTATTAGTCCTTTTTTAAATTATTGTAAATTAAAAATAGAAATAAAGTTGAATGTAAATCCACAGTAATTTTTTTTTAAGCGTCGGAAGTTAGAATATTGATAAAATTCATCAAAATCTTGAATATGTGCAAATTATTTTGAGTTATAAATTTATAAACAAATTTATATACAGTCGTCACTCGATAATTCGTAATTCAGGGGACCCAGCTAAAAATTCAATTTTTAGAGGTTTTCGATTTACTGAGTGTTCGGTAATGAAAAATGTATTACATAAGTCATACATTGTATTTATTTTTTATTGTACATTTATTTTAACATTTAATAATACTATATATTATTTTATGTATAATATGTTATTAAAGTAAATAAGTAAATAAGTCAATGTAGTTAATTAATTTACCTGCTTCAGCTGCCGCAATCACTTTCTTTTCATCGGCGAGGTACAAATACTAGTACTTTGCAGAACCCATATTCAGACTGACTACGTTATTCAATTTCAAGAACTGTTCATCTATTGCAGAGATTGATTTTGCTAAAATTATCTAATTAAAGTCAAAAAACCACTAACTAACTAACTAGATATTTTAAATTATCGAGGGGACCAAGTATTTAGTTTGATTTATAGAGTTTTTCTTGAGTTATTATCGAGTTATTTTCAAGTGACGATTGTATATATAAGTTTTCCTTAATTACAATATTATACATACTGAAATAACATATTTTTTAAAATAAAATAGTATTATCTAGAATTGTTTTACAATTATGTCATGAGCTAGTTTACGAGAAGTTTCTGGCTATTATAATAAATGACCAAATGACACTTGATTATACATGAAAACCGAATTATAGTTCATAAGTTTTTTTTTTAAGTGAAACTTCTTTACTAAGGGTATATATTATATAAAATAAAAAAGCGTGAGTGAAGCACTCGAGGAAAGTTCGAGCGCAATACTCAGACAACAGTTGCGGTTCGATTTTTTTTATTTTACAAAACAACCTATATAAATGTTGTGACGGTTTTTTTTTCGTACACTGAAAGAAGTTTCACTTCATCCACGCTTACTCACAACACGCACTTTTTTATTTTAAAAGCTACTAATATACAACTACTAAGATAACACAAAAATTACAATAATTAATAATTTATCAACTGTACTTTTTCAGCATGTGGTCTATCATTAAAAAGTATATTTAGTCAGCCTTTTAATCAACGTTTAGACGCATACACACAAAAGTTAACCTGGGCTAATTATTCTTGTAGTGATCCAATTGCATATATTGGTGCATATCAGGTACAAATAATATTATAAACATTATATTATTATAATATATTTATTGATTAGAGTTTCAATTTGCTAATGATTATATTTCTTTAGAGTTGGCTTGCGAGTAAACCAGAATTTGACCGAAATAGACATTTTGAATATTCATGGGCTTCTAAAAACTACATACAACTATCAGCAATGCGAGAGTTATATGACTTGATTGATGACGTATCCAATAGATTGAACAGACATTTTGGTATAGTAGCGAATTCTGGGAAAATGAAATGGATCAAACCTGAAGAAAAAGCCATGGCTTGTAAGGTACAATTTAAAAAAAAGTGGGCAAGTGGGTGTCACTCTGCTGTACAGTAGGTTACGAGTGGGTCACTATAATAGATGGTGTTAAATTTGAATTCAATGAGATAGTATCATTGTTTAAGAAAAACGATTCTGAGCAAAGACTCACTGTCAGCTTTTGATATTTGCTAAGGGCCTACAATATCCGATTAAAGTTAACCGACACTTAACCGGCCAAATTCTGCCTTTAATAAAATCTGTTATCAGTTGGTTAGTGTTAACTGGCACTTTACCGGACATTGTAAGAACGGCCCCAAGTGTATTTGTCCTTAAACAGCTCAAAACATGTCAAAATATTTAAATAAAATTATCAAGTATAGGAATTGATAAATAAACATATGATAAAAATTTCAAGTGTCAACAGTTTTTCGTTTTTGAATTACAACAAAATAAGAAAATCACTTCATGAGAAATCGAGTGAATATCCAATATAGCAAAAATATGAACTTCAAATGCTTATAAAAATAAAGTTTCTTGTAGACAAACTTATGAGGAATCTTGCATTACATTTTCAAATCTTAGATTTAAAAAGAAAAATTTTTATGAATTTCCAACTAAAAATAATATGCACATTTTCGTGATTTTTACGTATTTTTCAATATTTGAACTTTGAATGCTTAGAAAAAAAAAAATTGTGACCATGGATTTTTAAAGTAGGTGCATTTTATTAAATTTTTCAGTTTTTTTATCCAACAAATTAAATTTAATTGACATTCATAAAAAAAAAAATTGGAAACTGAAAATGTCCCTAAACAGTTCAAAACAATTTTGAAAATATTTTGTCGTGTATAGGAAATGCAAAAACTAAAATCGATTTAGCATAAAAGTTCCTGGTTTTCCTCAATTTTTTTCTTGGCGCTTTTGAACACAATAGGAATATGCACCTCCCCACTGCACCAACTAGATTTACTTTCCCATCGAATAAGATACTAAAGTTGAAAATCAAATCATTTCGACCTCTTATCGTGTACAGACACAAAAACAAAAAAATTGAAAAAACACATTGTAAAATCAATACATTCATCGCTCTGCTCAGAATCTAAAAATGTATTATTAAAAGTTTAAAATTGAAAATAAACCTTTCTGTTTAAGGTCATATTGGCAGGAGCCTTTTATCCTAATTATTTTATACGAGGAACAACTAATGCATATATGGATGAACATGAAGTGCTTAAGACATTAAATGAACATGACCCTTATCGAACAGTTTATTTAACTGGATTTCCAAATGATCAACCTAAAGAATTATATAAAGAAGCTATTGAATCCCTATTTCCCGAAAAATTTGTTGGCAAACCAACTGCGTATTTTAGTACATCTAAGTATGAAAACTAATATTTAATTTTATTTGATTACATTTAAAGAGTATATGTTGATGTTTGTATCATGTTTGTATATTGCAATTATTGAATCCATGTTTTGTTATTGTTATATATTGGATCATATTAAATTTAATAAAACTGTATCCAGTATAACATATATAATACTTAATTATTTCAAAAGTATATTTACTTTTTATAATCAAAGGCAATAACTACATTTTCATTTTCAGTAAAGTGTATGTTGAATTCCCTATGTCAAATATTAGTAACAGAAAATCTAATAATAATAATCAATATGGAGAAAGAAATCAATTAGTACCAGGAAATATATCCTATGGTGTTTATGTAGCCATAAAAATGCGTACATTAAATTTTAATTTCAAAATACCACTACTCAAGTAAGTAAATTATTGATAAAGTTTGTAAAAACTGCTCAATTTGTGCTCCATAAACTAGATAGCATAAGAATTTTTGTAAATTCTATAAATACAACCCAATATTCAGCATCAAACATTTTAATACTATTTTAATTTTATTTTTATACTATTATAATTAAGAATATTTATATTTTACTGCTGCATAACAATATAGTTTGTCTACATACTAATGTTTGACTAATGACCTATGTGCAATTCATACATTTTGTTTTAAATATAAAAGTAACTTTAAAATAGAAACTAATAATAATAAAAACTGAAATGTTTGGATCACTTATCATTTAATTAATAATATTTGTTTTAATGTTAGACCTAATGATGCAAAAAAAAAAGTAGAGATGATAACCCAACAATTGGCTGCTCAGAAAATAACACAAAAGGAAGTATTACCAATTGAACATTGTATACTTGAAAAAATTGAATCAAACGATAGAGCTATTGTCATAACAGTATCATATGTAAGTATTTAGAAATAATCAAAACAATATAGTATACTAGTATAGACTCAATTTAAGCTATTTTGTAATACCAAAATTATACAATGTGTTATTTTAGATTTTGACTGATGAATGTTAAAATCATTTTTTTATTTATTTAAAAGGCAATTTATAATCTGTACAAAATATTACAAAAAGCAAATATGAGAACATTCATTTCTAACACTTCTTAAATTAGGTCAATGGATCTCTACACCAATCACGCTTCAGTCTGCATGTTGGTTTTTTTGGTAGAGTGATATGGAAAATAAGTAAATTTCTGTTTGTATTTAAATTTTGATGGAAAAATTTTTTGCAGTATTTGAGCATTTTCAGTAAATATTTAGTTTGTTATGTTGTGCAAGTTTTGAAACGATGGAGCCATGGCGCTTGCATTAGTAGCCTAGTGCAACCTGAATAGATAGGTCTTGTGTTAGAAAATAGAAGGCTCAACCCCAGATTACTATTTCATATTACCAGTAACATTTTATTTTGGAGTGATATTTTGGAATGGAGAAGATAACAGAAGAGGAGTAATCTATTGTAAATTTTCATTTTACTTTAGATTCCTCATCTAAAGTAAAGTTTAGACTAGGGTTGCCAGATTTTAAAATCAGCAAACTAGAACATCATATTGAAAAACCTTCTTGTTTTTAGTATAGGTATATTGAATAATAATATCTGTTATTTTATTTAAAAATGAATTACAATTTATTAACAATACAAATAATTCGAGCATTTCGGGTAACCTAATTGCATGAAATGTCTGGTATGTTGGGGTCAGGTAATAAGATAAATGATGAGGCTCAATAACTCTAAAGTTAGAGGACCTCCTTTCCTAAAATAGTATTTGGAGTTTTAGTTATTACCCACAATAAATAAATAACGTAACTTCTTGAAACATCAGTTGGAATCGTAGATATCAATTCTGTAATGGAGACAGTAGACAGAGGCAATTTTGTTGATTTGTTGTTTTCTCATATTTATGTAAATTATTGTTGCTTTTATATGTGGTTTTTGGAATCATGAAAATTCATAGTGTTGTTTGTCAGAAGAAATCAGAATTGCAGTGCCTGTATAAGAAAAACCGTCAGTATGGTTTATTTTATATAACGATTAACGAGTAACCGAAAATGTTTGTTAAGATTTTTGGGAAGATGAGTGTGATGAGAATTTTTTTTTTTAATTTCCGTTAAATTTTGCGTTGCATAGAAATATTATTAATTTAGAGGGGTTATTATGATTGTTGGCCATTTTTTAAGAAGATCTTATTAATAACAGTTGTCATTAGTGAGATAATCAGATTAATAGTTGAATTTAGTTCACTAATAAATGAAGATATACTCTGCACCACAAAAGAAGGAACCGTTTCTCGCATGCAGACTAGGCATTCCCCCACTTGATGCCATTTATGGTATGTCATGTACTCGGAATCGAATGTGTTTCGGTCAGGACACGGGTTCTTCTCTCGTGGCTTGGAGTATAGTTGTTCGACAAATTCGGAAAATCTCAATAGATTTTATAATTCTGAGACTGATTGGAGTATGAATTTTGCGTGGCTTTTGTCTAGATTTTATGTGTATAGTTTTTATTATTACTTATTAGGGTTTTAGTGTTCAGAGGTAATGTCAATGGGTTCATGTACATTATTTTCTTTAATTGGGTTGGTTTAGCTATATTGTTTTGATTTTCATATTTGATACTCACCTTTTACAGCTTTAATAAATATCCAATCTTTAACTTTGAGTGTACTGTGGTGTTTCGGGTAGCAAATTATAGTAAAAAATGTACGAGGTAGAACATAATATATAATATTTTATATTTTAATGTAAATCTATACTCGGGCTGTCGTTAGAGCGCTACTCCTTCGCTCATCCAACTGATTGAGCTCCATGATTTTGTTCCCAAATTTCTCCCACTCTATACCACCTAGTTGCGGTAAATACCCCCACTCAGTACTCGAAGGCTCGCGTTGACGGCGGCCAATGTTTTGGAGGGTTTAGTGGTGGGAATGCTCGAGAACGGACAAATTTTGGTCGTCGCCCAAAAGCGCTCTTACGATAGCTCAAGTATAGTTCATATCAAGGATTATTATCCTTAGCACATAAAGTTCAATCACACTCAATTTACAATGAGAAATTGTGGTTATCATTAAAAAAAATGTTGTATTACCACAAAAAAATTATTTGTATTAAATTGAAGTATCTAGAATTTCATTTTAATGTATACTTAAAAATTCCAAAATCAGAATTTAACTAATTGCATTATATTTTAAAGATAAATAAATGGTGATCATGCTTTGTGAATCACTCTGCAGTAGCATATCCAGTGAAGCTAAGAGGGTTTTATATCTTAATATAAGTCTTTAAATTTTTTGTGTAAAGAAAAAATGGTTAGTCTTAGAGACTAATGTGTAAAAGAATAGAACATAAAAATCATGTAACTTATAAAAATAGGAGTTATGGAGTAACAAAAATACTCTGGGTAGAAGAGTCAATTTTTTAAAAAGGTTTTGTGATTTTACTTTCAACATGATATGATTATTCTCAAATATATTAAAATTTTAAGTAATACAATTATATACCTAATAAAATTAATTATTTGGATTTGTTCTAGTTTGAATCTGTTGATCGTTTTTGGGCTCAGCTTAATGATGAGAAAAATGTAAATATATTAAAGAAGTTATGGGATTTTGTAAATGAAGAAATAAGTCTCATTAAAACTAACTCAAATGATTTAGTGATAAGTGGTATTTATATTGTGATATATCAAGGAGAAAAATATAGAGGCAAATTAATGGAGTTTCCACGTGGTTCTAAAAAAGAATACAAAGTAATGTATTATTTTTACCTTATATAATATATTATAATATGTGTATAAGTAAAAAAGAAAACATTTTCAGTTTTTGTTAATTGATTTTGGAGAAGTTGTTCAGTTGTGTAATGAAAACATATTTAACATTAAAGATGAAGATACAAAAAAAAAAGTTTATAGTTTTCCAACATTAGCTTTCCAATGCAAAATTGCAAAAATACGTGCACCTATTAATGGACAATTGCAAGGTTATTGGTCTGAGGTTACTAAAGCTGTTGTCATTGAAAAATTATTAAAAAAAGCAAAAGGAAAAGTACGTTTTATCATCATTTAAACATCTTTATGATTGTAAACCACTTATTTAATAAGTTATAACACTAATAATTACTGTTAATATTTTGAAACCATTCATTCTTTCTAATATTATGATATTATCACAGGATTTTCTCTTATTTTAATATATTTTAAGTTGAAACTAAAAAATTATAATTACATACTTATTAAAAAGTTTATTAATTTTTCTTAATATTTAATTACTGTTAAGAATTGTTGAATTAGAAAATTAGAAGTTTGTCATGAATGGCTCATTTTAATACGTTAAAAAATCTACTACATATTATATAATGTAGGTGGAAGATTTGTATTTAACTGATTTAGAAATAGCACATCAAAGTATATTATTAAGAATTTAAAGTAATAATGTTATCAGTGTCGGTCTGGCTTATGATTGGGCCCCCGGCACAGTAATTTTCAATGGACCCTTTACAAAAAAAAAAAAAAAAAAAGGTTTTGAAATTTATAATTTTTTATAACATATTAAGGTAGTTGCATTTTCCGCGCACATAAGTATATTTAATATCAAATTAATACTTTTTATGATTAAATAATCAAATAAAATATATAACTGTTCAGTACGTAGTACGATGGCTAACCTGGCTAGGTAATTGGATCCAGTCGGTGACTTTAGATACAAATATTAATAAAAAAAAAAAAATACGATTTTGTTTTTTAGTTGTGGTTCACAAAGGAATAACAACGTTAACTTAAAATGTTCTTCAAATATAATATTATTTAAGACAATAATCTCTTCAATTCTTGACT
>WHPZ01586242.1:0-26383 GCA_016617965.1 Macrosiphum rosae
AATCGCGGACCGTCACTACAACTTACCGATTCCGTTTTTTTGTTCCATCCTGCTACTAATCGATCAAATAATGCGATAATATTTCTGAAAACTGATCTGAATTCGTTAGAATTTCTATTAGAGATCGGTCAGTTTTCGGTGAAATTTGGAAAAGTGGACTGCCCAATCTCAAGTAGACATAACAACGAATTCAAATCTTTTTTAAAAAGTATTATCGCATTACTAGATCGATCTGTATGATTTAATGAAAATTTGACGTTTTGGCTGAAATAACTGTTTAATATAATATTATAAAAAATAGTATTTTGTCAGGAACGTACTATCCCAACTAGCCCCGCATTGTGCCATAAAAAACTTAGTTTCAAAAATATATCGAAATCAGAACACTTTAAGAGGAGTGAGTTTTTTTCCTGTAAGACGTGTTTAAAACATTAACAGCTTAGAAATCACACATTTAACTCGATAATTAGTCAAAGTTAATATGGAAAAAAGATTAAAAACACTATATTACAGAATAGCTTTGATTAAATATTTAATAAATAAACATTGTTTATGTACCTATATATATTATAAATCAGTGCGATAGACGGTGAAAAACATTTGATTTTTCGACCGACGACGTATTATATTCGCCTAGTACATTAGTATATTATTCTTACTAATAGTTCTACCGTATTATTATATACTCGCCCAACAAATATTATGCAATCGTGCGGTTCATAACTGTTGCATTTCAATCAAATATTTTATGTTGTATTTTTATATCCTACCCGAGAGGCCAGCTAATTTGTAGTCAAGCTCTGTGATGGAATTGATTAATGAATACATGGTGTCTGTCAGACTATCCACCTTATGTAATATGCAGTACCCGTGTTATTATTTTGCGACTATAAATAACACAATTAGATAAAGAAATGCAATTTAATAGATTTCGTTTCGATGGCTGAAAAATGTTGTTATGTTTATGACATCAGATATATTTTTATACTTTGTTTTTATTCTATGTGCTTGCACAAAAACACGAAAAATTCAATATAACGTATAAGTATTAATATTGTGCTCTACGTCCCGCTTCTATACCAGTGTACAAAAAAAAAAAGCATGCTACTAGATATTTTTCCACTCCAAGGAAAATTGAGGAATCGTATAATATATTATATATATATATATTTTATTATTATTGTTGATTTGGTTTTCCGAGTCGATAAGCAAAGAGTTATCCAAAATCGGTTAGAAAACAAAAAGTTGTATCCAGCTAAAAAAATAATACCAATGTTCAAAAAAGACGCTTAGAGGAACTGTGATATCAACAAATGTCCCTTTTATCAGTTGTTGTTGTATACCAGACAATATTATGTGCCTACCTATAGGTACCTATTATAATGGTATTACAAACGCGATTAATGACAACATTTTTTTTACAGAGAGGACAGAAGAACAACACTGTATTTGACATTATTTGTGTGCAAGTTATTATTTTTATGTTCTGTGGAATAACATGATTTTATATTATTATATTCCTGATAAATCATTAATTCTTATAAGATAACTTTTATCTCATTTCCATGAATTTTTCTAGTAAAAAATTGCATTCTGAAAATTTTAAATTACGCAATTATTTTTTTTGGCGTTATAATATTATTTAAAAATTATTTCGTTTTTACTTCTAATTATGTAGATTAATATTATTAATTGTGTGTGTGTGTGTGTGTGTGTGTATGTTTACAACAAATACAAGAGTGTTAATGTCACATTAAATACAATTTTAATCGTCGAAAATTGCGCTGTTAGTCCAAGACCCTGAATATTGAACAATAGGTGAATTTTTGTTCCGATAATAATATTATCTCCACGTTTTGATAACTTTCAGATAGTTTAAATATTATATTGATTACATAATTGAGATACGCATTCCCAAAAATATGTATATTAATAAATTATAGCTTAGGTATAACTTATTAGTTTGATATTTTGAACGAAACCAGATTAAAAGTTGCTGGGGTGTCCTAAAATTAAGTTAATTCTGGGCCTTTTTTACAGGTTTAATACAACATAAAACCATGGTAGAGGTCTACTTATTTTATCAGATTAATAGGATGTTGTAAAAACTGATCTTAATAATGCATTAAAATCGGTGATTTAAGTAAATAATATTATGAGTTGTTAAAATTTATTTTGAGTTTTTTAGATTGAATAAGACAGTCGAAAATAATACATAATATTAATCCAAATATTTGTTGGAGATTGAAAATTGTAGACATTGCTTCTATAATTTCTATAACTTTCAGACATTCTTTTGTATCGAAGAGAAGCGTTAAAAATGTGTATGCATCGATCGTGTTTCTCGAATTCGAAGTTTAAATAAATACATTAGTTATAATTTATAAAAAAAAAAAGTTGGATAGTTCCAAAATTAACGATGGGCGTATGTTAAATTGTTATTCGAAAATGCGTAATTATTGGGGTGGTTGCGGAATTCGATCAAAATGTTAAATTCCGCCCCCGATACGTCATCCACCTACACGTATTTTCCACCAACTCCCTTATTACAAGGTTAGATTACAGCTTCTATAGCGCGTAATTCATCATACACAATATTATCTCAATACTGCATTACACAGTGTACAGTGTTTACAAATGACGCCTGAAATTTTGAAAAAACCTTAAATATGTAAAAAAAATTGTCTTACAAGAAACCGTCTATTAACAGTCATATTGTATATAAGAGATTTTAGGGTTATTCGGTTATAAGCATAACACATTTATTTATTTATTATTTATTAAAATATTGTATATGTATAAGGTTACCCCTTTAACACTAAAGCAACAGTACATTAACAATTAATATAATAGTAGGACATTCGAAATATATATTATAATAATATGTATATTACAATATCTAATATTAACTATTATTAAAACAAACCATCATCAAATGAGGGGTACTCATTGGCGACTGACATAATGATAGGTAGGTACGTCTTAGAGGCTCATTTTGTAAATAATTCGTGTTGGCACAAGGAGTATGGAAAAAGACGAGGTATATGCGAAGTGACTTGAATATTTATTTGGGATAATAAGTGCATATCTAAAAATGTTTGATTTGACCCCGACAGACACTCTAACGACGCATATTCGGCTTCTTGCCTCCTTCGAGGTTTTGTTTTTAGGAACTAATAAAAACGAAAGCGTTTCTACCCATCACAGGTTTGGTATACCAAGAGCCATCTAACGGAAACTAAAAAAAACTCCTAAACCACCCCTACACAACGGTAGGGGCCGGTCTCGTTTAGCTTGGTTACTTCCCACGCTACACGATTTTTGTAAATTCCATCCTTCTCTAGTAAGCAGCCTGTATTATTATGTATATGATAATTGATAGGTACTTGGATGTACAACTCGACTTTGTCAGGGAAACAATTAAATAAACATGAAATACGATGCTACATCGAAGATCACAGGGAAATGGGCATTGGCGAATCTTGCTTAGTGAACTAATTCTATTCGAACAAAAAACTAGAAATTAAACATGATTTTATTCTATTTAAAAAGAAAATCCTTATTTCCAGCGCATGGCGCTGGTTCGGCTAGTCTAAACCCATTTTTAAAACAAAATTTCATTAATTCTGATCAACTACGGTTAGCAATCATGTACATAAAAAAGCAGAAAAACATTCGATTTCGATAGCCAAATCGAAATTCATCGCATAGAGACCTAGCTATAATATATGCGGGTCGAAAAAACAAACACTAAACACCCTCCTCCCCTCCCCGCCTCTCATTGAAACGAGTCTCGAGGAGTCTATTGTGATTTAATCATCGAAACGGGTCTTGTAGCGGTGTATACATATCGGTAAAGCACGATTGAGCATAAAACCGGTAAAGCACGATTGAGCATAAAACGATTGAGCATATACCTTTTTAGCAACACGATTGAGCATAGAATATTTTATGCAATGTTGCCACATTTACGTGGCCGAAAATTTGTAATTTATTATTTTCACATATTATTGCACCAATAATTGTTATGATACCAGACGCGAGTCGTGAGCTGAGCCCAGCTTTATCGACAATGTTATTGGTTAATAAATTAGTTCCGGAGCAATAAAGTTCCGAAGATTTAAAAATTTAAAATTAAAGGAAAACATAAGATTATAAATTAAGATACAATTCCACAATTATCATTTAAATAATATCGGTGTTCGATCACCCATATTCTATAGTATTCTTGACTTATAAAGTTATAAGCCATGCAGTAATTTTTTTTTAATTCGTACCATATTTTGATTTTATTATTTTCATAACTATTATTATTATTATCATCATTATCATTATTATTATGTAATTTTTTTGATATATTATATTTTGAATTGTATAATAGTTATTTAAATAAATCTTTTTGTACAATACAGTTTAAAATGGAAAATGGCAACGTTGCAGAGTTTTCTATGCTCAATCGTGTAGGTTTTCTTTTGTATTCTGATTTCCTTTGATACGCCGACAATTTGGCTCAATCGTGTCGCAAAAAAGGTGTTTTATGCTCAATCGTGTCTCAGCCGTACATAATATTATAGTTCCTGCAGATTAATGCGGGCGAAAAACAAAAAAAACACTCATTTCACATTCACATCCGATTCGACCGATGACTGTCGGTGTATAACACAATAATATTATCATGAAGATTTTTAACTAATAACACCGTTTTCGCGGTCCACCCGTACAGATATCGATACCGCTGTCCAGGTTCATGATGGACGAGACGAAGATCCGGCCGTTCTACATCGCCGCGGACATGCTGCTGGCCATGCACTTCGCGCTCGACCCGTACCTGTACGTGCTCCAGCACTGGACGCTGGTCAAGTCCATATGCATGCGGCCGCAGAACAAGAAGAACGCGAACGGCGGCAGCGCGAGCGTGAGCCGCAGCAGTTCCATGCGAACAACGTACGAAGTATTCTCGCAGCAGCCGCTCTGATTGCGATACCCGTACTGTGTACGACGGCTGCAAGTCCGCTGCTGCACGATGAGTGTGTTTGGGCATGAATGACCGTACAATAATAATAATATATAATAATAGTATATTATAATACACGCGTACGATATGTGTCAGTGTGTCATGTATAATACACTCACACGGCGACGATATGTATCGTATTATTATTTTTCATTATTTTTTTTTTTTTTTTTTTCGGAAAACTATACCAGCGAATGTGCCAGTGATTATCGTCCTATAGTATATATAATAATGATAATATGCACATAATATATAATATATATTATTTATTATATACTGTGTGCATGCGTATATATTATGTGTAGCTATATCGCTATACGTATAAATATCTCATCCCCGAACCGACTGCGGGAAGGAACGAAATGGCGCATACCGTTATACATGGGTTAGTCGTGCAAAACATACATTTTAAATTTAAAAACAGTAATACCTATAACCTGGCTGTGCTATTTTTTTCCCCGTAGAAATAATATTATTATTGTAAGCGTACGCAGACACGCGACTATCCGTGTGGGTATTAGGTTTTTTGGCCGTAGATAACTCAACCTACACGTTTTTTTTTTTTTTTTTACGAAAACCGCGTGGAAATTCATAAAAATATAATCTCATGTTCTGTAATTTGCAACACCTGTTTTGTAGATGGGTACCTTATGCCAAAAAAAAAAAATTATGTTTATTATTTAGGCTGTTATTAAATGTGCTTAAACGATTAGAATTTAAAACAAATACTCGTTTGTACTTTGGTACGACGAGATCCGAGATGATGTAGATAATGATAAATTATAAAACAAGCTTATATTTGTATATTTATATAATTCTTATAATAATATTATGTACAACGTACGTAAATAATACCTATTAAACATCAATTTCTGATCGTTTAAATTCGCCTTCTTATCATATAAAACAAATAAAATTAATGTAGTTATAGAAAAACATTAATAGTCTTTTTTACCTGCTTTGAATGGACGTTTTATAATAAAACAATAAAATAACTGGAATGTTTTGATTTTTTAAAAAAAACGTTGTTTTTGTTACCTATTTGGAGAGTTTAGAAATATTTGTAGTTTGTACCAAATTCTTAAGTAAATATATATCTAAAAACCATAAGAATTTTTTTTATTTAAAGTATTTTAAAATTAAGAAAAAAAAAAATCATTTATTAAATACCAATTTCATTATGTACAATATATGTATTCAAAATTATAGTTTGGTATAAATGTTTGTTTTTAACTTTAAATATGTATTTAATACAAAATATTAACTTTATGGCGAATTTACCTATTAGAATATACATACCTCTATATCCTCTAGCTAAGACAATGTATGAAGATAGATAGGTACGAATATTATAAAATGTATAAATTATTTAGTTTTTATGAATTTCCTATTTGTTACTTATAGAAGTTACATTATTGTTTTAAACGTTGTTTGTGTCAGTGGAACTACTTAAATTATCTATCATTCAGTTTTCTTTTCATTTTCTTAACTCGAATAATTCTCGGATAAAAATAATAAATTAATATTCACCCACTCAAAATCAATACCTAATTATCTATTAAAATGCATGCACGTTTAGAAAATAAAATAGTGTTGTCATTGATTTCAACCATTTAAAATAACATTTGATGCATATAATTTTATTTCACATTGTGATCGTTTTTTGTAATATGAGATAGTAAACTCAATATTTACAGTTTTTTTTTTCTCAGAATAAAAAAACCTTTTTAAGTACAAAATACAAGACAAAATAAAAATGTAAACCTACAACAAAAAACATGCACCTACTAGACTAAAATCTAAAATATTGTTATACAAAATTCAAAAAAAAAAAAATTAATACCAAACAATAAATTATATTGCATAGGTTCAGAAAATTTTTATTTTGCTGTTTAAACAATATCAGTTTTAAATAATCCATTTTGTATTCACAAAATAATGTAACTATTATGCCATTAACATACTTAAGTAGGTAGGTATGCTAGTGCGTCAGGAAAACCCATTATTTATATTGGTATATCTATTTGTTTACTTAAAAGAGATAATTCAAAATACCTATCGAACTATAAAACTTAAAATCTACCATTGAATTTAAAATAACTATTAAACTATAAATGAGTCTAAAAAAAATTTAATAAAATAATAAATACCTAATATAGATCAATTTCACTTTAATCCGTAAAAAAACATTAGTAAATGGAAACATGTTTTCAAAATTTGTATATGACTAGCACATTTCGCACCCTTATTAATAACCGTAGGTACATTTTATAACAAACCCTATGTCCCTATATATTATAACATCATTATTCATTCAGGCATGCTCTTATATATGTTTATTTTATCCAGTATTATTCTTGACAATTTATTTCCTTCATAATATTATGTTTAATATTATATTTTTTTTTTATTTATACATTTTGCTTCTCAAGCCTTACAGGCTTCTACTTATTAGTGTTATGTTATTTAAATATTTTGTTTGCTTTATTAATTATTATTTATATAATATGTATGTTCTAAATAAAATTGGAATTATTATGAATGTCTTTTACTACTTTTATTATTCATTTATTTATCATAGTCATCATACATGTGATTTAATTTTTTTTTTTAAATATAACAACAAATACACTTGGTTGTCAATAATATGAATTACTTTTTGAATAATTATAGATTAGCATTAGTATTGTGTCCATGCATTACAATCAAAAGTATAAAGCAAATATTTTTTGATTTTATATATTAGTGGTTTTGATTGCTATTTGCCAAGTTTTAATTTTGCAATAATTAAAATTAACCACTGTTCTTGCTTTTACTGACAAACGTTATAGAACATTATATGTTACAGGTAGGTAAATCAATAATCATACGAATTTCTAGATGTGTTTTAACACATTCACTGCATATTTTAAACAAAGCTTTATAATTTTATTTTATTCACATTATGAAACCTAGAAAAAATGTGTTATTCTCATAAAAATGGGTATCACACTGTCACCTAAATATTGTAACCATTTGTACTTCAATGTTTTTAACAAATTTTTCAAACGATCTAATGTGGGTTATATCTATTAAGCTTAGCGAATGTGTTAAAATACAATAAGTAAAGGTAGCTCCATTTGTACTTCAATGTTTTTAACAAATTTTTCAAACGATCTAATGTGGGTTATATCTATTAAGCTTAGCGAATGTGTTAAAATACAATAAGTAAAGGTAGCTTCAATGCTAATGCCATAAAAAAGTAAAAAAAAATGTATATTTGATTTGTGTGTTGTTATAGCTTTACTTATATGCATTTTATCTGTTTATAGATGTTTTTCGTGGTTCACTTGGCCAGTGTTTCATTGAATAAAAAATCTCAAATTTATCGTATTGTGTGACCATACTGACCACATTATAATTTCTTCATATATCATAACATTTTATTATACCTATACCTGTGATAAAGTTTATATTTTAATATGTATCTATTATTTTAATTTTACTTCAACAAATGTGTGGAACCTTTCTCATTAGTACTTAATAATTATTATAGATGACGAGGTTGAACAAAATATATTAAATAATTTAATTAAAATTGTATTTTTTTTAATTATCACAAAAACCTATCATTTTTAAGTTGATTCGAAATAACCACATTCCGTCAATTCATGGTTAGTATGACGACTTTGATCATAACCTTCTTTAATGCTTTCTTGGTTGATTTCCAAAAAAATATAGTTTTAAAAGTGAACCAGCTAGTACATACATTATGCGTATAATCTCAATCCACAAGGACCTAACTTTTTCACGAAAAGGTGATTCTTTTCGATATTCAAATCTCTTTTTTTCCTCAAAATAGATAAATAAAAATTCTACAAACTCTCATAAATGAATGATTCGGGTTGTTTCAGTCTTTTTCTGACTAAAATGTTGTTGATATGGAAAATATTTCATGATATACTATTGTAGGAAATTACGATACAAATACTTTGGTAATAAAGACATGGACCTATCTATATCTAGCGTGGCTTATAAAAATAAAAAATAAATAAAATACAATTTAACAGTCATGGTACCTTATAACGCAATCGACAAAACGTGTAAAAAATATGTATGACTCATTGAATTCTTAGATAGGTTGGCCCATGATTAGCACTAAAATTGATAACGTGTTCACTAAAATATATAAAATATAGATGGCTAGATTTGGGGGTATATATTTTAGTTAGTTAAATAATACGAAATTAAATAACTCAAAAACTACTCGTTCGAATTTTGATTTAGATACATATATTGTAACAATGTAACCCCTCCCCCCTCCTCCGGAAATTATTTTCTAGTTGCGCCACCGAATTTTCGTACTTACTCGTATATATATATATATATATATATATATGGTAGGTACCTACATCGTACACGTGCATTTAGTAGACACAGTGTAAAGTATTGCATACTCTGTCTCATGAGAGAACTGTACCATTTCGAGCATGTGTAATAATGAGGAATAATAATTAGAGTGGTTGGCTGGCCATTTAATTACTTCCACTCAACAAATGTTTTGTAGCCACCGCAGCATCGCTTCTACAGAACAAGTAATTGATGACATGTCCTAGTCGATGTTAGGAAATGGGATTTACAACGTCTAGTTTTTGTTACCTATATACACTTTTTCTGGTTTTTCTTGGGCCAAAGTTTAATCATTAAGCAAATCATATCATATTGCTGTTGGTGTAATATTTTATCATAATAATAAATTTCAACTGTTTCGATTTATGAACAAATTTGTGTGCATTACACTATAACACCAACCTACAATGTTCTAGGAGTCGAATAATATCCTCCTCTCCGAATTTATAAAATATTTTCACAGTGTATATTATCCGAAGTCGTGTAAATTAGGTCAGTTTTATTGAATTAACAAAAATATATTGTACATATTTCATGAACTATATAATATACATCGAAGGAGATAAATATCAATAATACCAGTCTAAATAAATCACTACTAAGTTCTCAACTTCTTAATTGTTTAAATAGATTTGATAAATGAAATAAATAATATAGACAATTACAATATTAATCCACGTCCCACGAGCCACGACGTTAGATTGTATATAGGTCTAACAGGCAATTAAATTGAATGTATCCAATTCTTATTAATTTTATTTCCATTCATCATTTATGAAAGTAACAGTATTATTTTTAGTTATAAAGTAAATATATTTAAGAGGATGTCAGCTCACTATTTGTTTTCTCTCTCTGGTCCACGCGCAACAAAGACAAAACGCATTTACTCAAAATAATTTTTTTTATGTTTTTAAGTAATCTTATAGTAAAATAGCCCATTACAAAAAAAATAGAGAATAATATTTTTGACGGCATGAAATATCGATTTTATATTTTATTGTAATGTTTGACTTTGTATTCGACTTTCAAAATAAACAAAAAAATGTTGTAAATTTAAATTTTGTTTAAATGGTTTTGAGACAATATTTAGACGAATCGATATGTCATTCTCGCAAAAACATTATTCTCTATCTTTTTTGTTATGGGTGATATTACTCTAAAATTACTTAAAAACATAGTAAAAATGATTCTGCGTAAATTCGTTTTGTCTATATTGCGCGTGGGCCAGAGGCAGAAAACAAATAGTGCTCTGACATCCTCTTAATAATTCACTTCAGCAATGCAATCAATACATGTTTAAAAAAATAAAACTACAATAACAATTAAGCTTGCAACATTTTGGAAAACATTATAGTTTATAAGAGCTGCACTGATATTTTAAATCCGGGTGATAATATATTATTCTGTTAAACATTAAGTACTAGATAGTATATCGTATATAAAACAAATAAAGAAAACAAACTTAAAACATACAGAGAACAGTAAATTCTCATTAACGTCATTTTACATTAACATCTGCAGTTAGTACGGTGATGGAAAAGTACACGACATGGTTTACATCGTATTAGCTGTTTCACAAAAATGACTAGTACTCAATCTCGAATTCTCGCGTTTCTATAAAAAGAAAAATCGCCAGTACAATATTAATTTATCATATAATTATAGCACACCAAAGAAATGTGATCTAAATACATAAATGATCAAACACATAAAAGCTACCGGGAACATAAATTGGTTGACTAGTTCTATACCTTATTATAGCCCGTAACCGATGACTTTGATTACATTTATGATTAACGTAATAAAAGTGTATGACGTCAATTTTCCAGAAATGCGTCCTTTAGTACCTATCAGACGTGCTACTGTTTCCACAGAAAAAGCACATTTTTTTTATATTGAATTTGGATCAATCCGATTGATGAGACGACATACATTTTACATAAATATATTTAACTATATTAGTATTTTAAAAGTTAGTTAACAAATCCTATCGTCAATGTATCTCAAATTTAATACCCTTAATATATTTATTTCAAACGGTCTTTAATCAAATCGGGTGAACGGTACAAGCCACTAAAAGGTAATGAAAAATTTAAGTTCACAAATTATCTTTTTAAAACGTGTGGGGATGAGATACCTGACATCAATACAAAAATCGAAATCACTGTCTTATCCTTATTTTGCGTTAGATCAATATACTTCATTAAACCATCCATGTTTAGCAGTAATTTGTATGAACTGTACTTAAATGTAAAATAAAATGTACGTTTAGAAAAACTAGAAGATAAACATCAAAAGTATACTTAAATGTAGTTTCTTATTATTTATAATTTACATCACTATATTTTAATATATTAGGTAATTATTTAAACAATACATACTATAAAACCATTACAAGAAAACAAGAAATATGTTAAGATGAAAAAATGACAATTTATTGTAATAAGACAACGAAATTATAAAACTCTTAACACAAAATAATAATATAATTAATACATATAAAGGACGGCGCATCGGGTAGGCAAGTTGGAGTCACATTTTTTTTTTGCGAGGCCCTCAGAGAAACAGAATGCGGTGACAAAGTCAATATAATATTATTAGGATGGAGAATCGAAGAAGTACCTATGCGGTGGAAGGATATGAGATGCGACACCTAAAAGTGGCTCGATGTGAGGGATCTTCGAATTTTTTCAAAGAAGGTGCTTGAATACCGATGACTGTGCTTCCACGTGGTCCGTGGGTTTTCATGGCTGGTGGTGTTGAAGTCGTCGATGAGACAGGAAATAAGGTTAATAAGACTGTTATATTTGACCAACGCTGGTCAATGTTGACATTACGACAGTCGTCTGGGAGGTTTCATATCCACAACTGTTAGTCACTAACTAATACCGGTTGTGGATTGTCAATAAACTTGACACAAGTCTGCCAAGTACCACCAATGTTTAGATACAAATTAAATGATACTTTAACCAGAAAACAATATACTCCTGATTTGTGGAAACTCTTTTGATATTTGTCTGTCTTTAATAATAATTTGTTGTCTTTTAATTTTTTTTTTTAATCAAAACTATAAATATATTTTAAAATGTGCTTTTACTTCTATATGGTTGCTATATTAGTTAAACCCACCAAACCGTATTTGACAATATATATAATATATAAATATTATAAAATTAACAGAAACCTAAAGAAATAATTAATTGAATTATAATTATTTTATTTTTATTTTTATTACTGTTTTTACTGAATACTCATATTTTTTCTCTTATAATAACCTTACACATTTTAACCATTTTCGAAATTGAAATATTTATTCCGTAAATAGATAAATAGATTTCTCCCACAGGTCGATGTGTCTGACTGACTATAGTTGGACGCGCACACCAATGTACAGCTACAGTTACAATTTACACGATAAATTTATAATACATATTTTAATGACGATGGTCTACTTTTCTCAAACAATTTTAACTAGTGAGACACAGTCGGGTTTCACTGGTTCTCGTAGTAGGTTGCCTCAACAGCAGTCATCATAATAATATAATGTCTTAACATTTGCGAATACCTACCGGTCGAGCACTGCACGAATCACAGTATAGTTAATCATCCTTTCAACACAACCTTTGCCCAAGGCCCTGCTTAGGGTTTCAAAATGTTTGTACTTAACCCAAAGGCTATTTTGTAGACAATATTTTCAGACGTTGACGGTTCGTTGGAATGGGATTCCACGCGATGGCTGCTGCGACTAATCCTTGGCATCGTCGGTGCGGGCCAATGCCGATTTAAAAACACACTCACCCCCATTTTGTTTAGCATATGTACGGGTGCATTTAGTCTGTGTTACATCATGTTTTGATCATCGAGGGAAAAGATACTATGGTCTTTACATTCTCAATTCCTTTGTATCTAATTTAAAAAAAAATTATGTCTTCGCCTAAATTCATTAGCGACGGTCTGGATGATAATATATAGACTCCGATACTTGAAAGTTGTTGACGTAAGTATTAAGTTCCTTTTTTCTCTTTTTTATCTATACGATAATATACCTTCAGTGTTTATTTTATTTAGTTATTGAAATAAAAAAGATTATTCATATTTATATACATATAGCTTCTTAACTATTAATACGAGATAATACAATTTTAGTATATATTTTTTTTTGTATTTAAACCATTTATAGGTGTCTTTTAAATTAAAAATCAGTTAATAATTCTTTATGATAGTCGTATTATTTTACACCGTACCTACCTAAATTGTGTCTTATAAATATTACACTGCGCGAAACCACTGCTGTAAACTACGCGATTGAAGTTCTAATGTTGACAAATTCGTTAAAATCACGATGATATATAGGTGGCTAAGATTTGAAAGTAAAATACAAAGTCCCAAGGACGCGAGCCTCATAAATTGTTTTTAAATAAATTAAAATACATATTGAAAATAATTTTTTCATAGACATTTGAGGTTCAAATATTTACAAAATTGGATTTTTATGAAAAATAGCGATTTTATTATTCCTTTAATGATGTTATAGTTCCCAGCTATCCGCTGGAATTCAAGAAATTTTAATCGTTAAGACTCGAAACTTTTCATCATTACCAAGCAACACCACGAAGTAAGAACCCATCACACCCTTGTACAGTGTAGGTACACGTTGTAAAAAGTTATACTGACTCATTAATAGTTGACAACAATCATATATGATAATAATTATTATATTATACATGCGATGTGTAATCAAAAATTAGTTCAATCTACCGTATTTTTCATAGAGATTATGAATAAATTACCAATCGCAACACTATAAATACGTTTTAAGATATCCTCAGAAGTAGACACACGGATCTGAATTTTTTTTCGCTTTTTTAATTATTAGCTTTACGATCGACATCAATATATTACCTATATTATATAGATTATATTTGCAGCCACGACGTAATGACTACTCTGAATACGTATTTGCTAAATAAATATTCTTTTTTATTTTTCAAATTCTGGGGCCACTCGTTGAGGGATCTCGTGACTGTATACTTGTGTTCAATTATTGAATGTCTAGCTTTTTCTATATTATTTTTTATCCAGTTATATTTGCAATATAAAGTATATATATAGTGACATTTTTGTAGAGATATAGTTTTGAATATTTTATTCAGCTACTATATCGCAGCTATAGTGGTTCTGAGTTTCTGACGAGGGATCATTTTCAAGAGTTATTTGCATTCTTCAATTGTACCTAAAAACAATTCAATTATTTGCTATTCTAAATATTGAAAACTCTTTGTTAGAAACTATATTTGATGGGTCGAATGCATTGACTAATTTTCAAAACAACAAATTCTAGAAAATTATTGTTTTGAAGAAAAAAATGTAATTATATTTTATAATATAATTGAGTGTATACCTAGTTGTATGATGTCTAAAAGTACATTTAATTTATAATTTATTTATATTCATAATATTATAAATTATTGGTTTGAATATGGTCGTTTTTTTGATTTTATTAAAGTAATATATTATACTAACGGGCTCGCCGGTTTGCCAGTTGAATTTTGACAACCTCCTAGGAACTTTAAAGTTTAAATTAAAATGCTTTTTGTATATCAATATTTATTATTATTACAATTTTTTTTTTTTTTTTTTTTTGGCATGTCAATTAAATGACATTGAATAATATTTCAAATACATTTTTTTATATAATGGAGAGATATTTAGCAATAATATTATTGCTTTAATTATTATACTTTGTCTGTTGTTATAGAATATTGCAATTATCATTATTTGGAAAAAAATTAATTTAATTCATTCAGTGTTTATTGGTATATTATTGTCATATATATTTAATGTTTTTGTATTTAAATTATCATTTATGATTTAAATGAATAAAAATAAACCTACCCCAGGATACAAAATTCCTTTGTCCTACCTTATATATATATTTATTTATATAGAGCAGGATGTGTAATATACATTGTAAAATAATTGAGAAAACAACAAAAGTTTCATGCAATAAATTATGTACTCACTGTAGCATAAAATCTATACTCAATTGCAGTAAAAAGTTTTCAGCTAAGAGTGAGAAAGTTATATTTTATATCTGAACTTTTTGTTTAGAAGCCAGTTAGTATAGTGTTATATAGTTACATGTATATAGATTTTTACCTAGTTATATACTAATTATTGAAATTATCTAATTTTTTTGTTAGTGTAAAAACACAAAATATCCTGCACTACTTAAAATATAAAATATTTATGTTCCTAACATTATAATAATAATTAAACCATAATTTATGATCAACCCTTTAAATTTTATTTGATAAATAATTGATTTTTTTTTTTGTAAATCCAAATGTTATAAATTTATTGAAAAATATGCTATGAGAGTACTTAACCGTGTAAAATATAATATGACATGTTCAACTAATGCATAGCAAAACATGACATAAATAGTTATGTGTATTACATTTGTGATACGAAGAAAAATACAACTTTTACCTTTTTTAGTCTTCGCTGAATATATTTTTATTTATCTAATTTGATTATATTATAGTACTTAACTACTAACGGTGTTGTCTTTTCAAACTAATGAATGTATATAGTTACATATTCTGTAAATAGTTTAATCTTGTGGCTGGATTAATAATTGTTTCATTCAGTAAAATCAATAATATAAGTAACAATATATCTTTTATAATCTATTCTTTTATAATCTAAAGGTAATAACAATAATAATATATTAATATAATATAATTAATAATTATTATAATAATTAGTTTTTGGATAGAGATTTTGGTTTTGGTCGAATATAGGTAACTGTCATCACTGTATACAGCAGAAATCATTGGTTATAATTATTATTTCAACCTTAAAAACAGAAAACAAAGATTATATGTGCACATATTATTATTATAACTTTCAAAAACTAATTTATTGTAGTGGTTCATTTTATTGGCAGGTATATAATATAGGTACCTAATTTTAAGGAATGCTGTGTATCGGAGTGGTGTCCTCCAAGCTTGTGGGTGAATCTTTTTCATTTGTGTACTTGGTCCTGTTTGTCCCAGGTTCTTGTAAATGCATTTTTTCCGGGTCGATCGAACGGGTTTCGTCGTTTTCCAACATGAAAAGCACGCCGAAGTTTAACTGCCGGATGTCGTAGTAAATAGACAGCGTTAACATCACACACACAAGTCCCACGACCAGGTAGCCTATATTATTGTAAACGGATAGTAATGTAATCGACTGTACGGCTTATACAACAATAGGATAAATTTCTAGGATAAATTTTTTTTTACGACATATTGTTACCGGTTATCATCAGCTTGTAGAGAGGTCTGTACTTCTGGTCCGGAGCGTCGCCCGGAATGTAGTCTCCGAGACCAATGGTCGTGAGTGATATAAAACAGTAGTACAGTGAATCCATGTAGTTCCACTCGGGTTCCAAGTGCGTGAACATCGCCGCGGGCATCAATAGAAACAGAAATATCAACGTGCCCAGTATAGTGCCGAAATGCAACAACCGGATGGTGAACGGCGGGTATAGATGTCCGAGACGGCTGTTGAGGAAGTGCAGGTACTTGGTCGTGGGTATCATCAACCGGTCGACCAGTGCAGTCAACAGAACCAGTGTCAAGGGTATGCCGAAAAGTGCGTAGAGCATGCAGAACAACTTGCCTTCTTGCGACAGCGGAGTGACGTGACCGTAACCTGAAAGATATAAACGATTTTCAGCGCGATAATATTATTATGTACCTATTTTTTATTTTTTTATTCTTCAAGCAGATAATGGCCTATGCCCGCATTTGATTTATATCGTATAGAGGTATTGGAAAATTAAAATAACGAGAAACAACTGACACGAGTAATTGATTATTCTGTTAACTGTAGTGATTGAGTCTAGACCGGAATTATATTAGATGCTAAATATTTTCTAAATGTATGATGCAAATCTGCAGAGTTGTAAAAATTACAAAATATGCAACAACATATTGTACACGAAAACTTTCGAAATATCATGCACTATGCGAATTAAAAAATGTGTACGAAATGAATAAACATTTATATCAAAAGGAGTAAACCGGGTATGACCAAAGGGCTGATCATAGAATTCATGGTAGAAGCCTTGCATAATCATTTATTTTTTATTGACTTCCATCCAAATTTTATGATAGCCCGACAATTAATTGATATTTATTTTCTCTGAAACCTACAAAAGCGATAGAAAAAATATTTTTCGATAGCCAAACACTTTTCCGTGATAATTTAAAATTAATTGTTGATCGACATTTTAATTCATGTCTTTATAATAGTAAAGAGAGAGTTCGTTTATTTATCAACCGTGAGCAAAATATGCAAATTATTTTCTCGAATAACAAATTATGCCTTAACTAATAAAATATGCCATCTTCTATGAAATCAGTTTGATTTGAAACGCCCACATTTCAAACCCTCGTAGTCGTGCATACACTCAGTTTGAATATTATGCAAATGCATATAATTCCGGCCTCCAGACATAACATTACATTTTTTTTTTTTAAATTTAATTGTTATAAATCTCATATTATAGGTACCTATTATATATTATGTATAAAAAAAATTATATTGATATAAGAGCACAATTTATAACATATATCTACCGATTTAAGTTATAATTACACGTTATATTTGTTAGTTATTTCTGATATAGGAAGGTAACTACTCTGTATAATATTACATTAACACAAATTACATTATCAAACAAAACTAACATAAATGTATTTTGATATATTATACATTTTTTTGGTTATTATTTTAATGTGAATCCCTCTTTATTAATTTAAAAACTATAACGCTTCTTGAATATATTTTTACATAATTTTCAATCATTACAAAACAATATTTTTAAAAATTAATAATATTTTGTTTTTTCTATTTACTATGTGTTATACATTTTTGATTGAAAACATATATTTTAATTTCATATTCCGGAACAAACTGTAAAATATTAAATTTTAAACGAGTACCTACTTAATTAGTTTTAGGATAAGTATTTAAACTTTAGATGAATAGAATTATTAGTAAACAATAATTCGGCGGAAATCAGCTTTGGCCACACCACTATATGTACATCTAAATTTTAAACATTCATAAGTTATAAATTTATGACAAATTAACAACTCATTAGAAATTTGATTTGTATGTATCATAATGTAGTAAAAAATATTTTGCATATGCAATATATATTGTAATAATTAAAAATGTAAGATGTCATACAAAAGTAACTTAAAAAATTATAGCAAAAAAGAGTAAAAATATTTTTTCCAAATATGTTGTATGTTATTGACTTTAAGATATAATAAATAATATTTTCAAAAGCTTCAATCGTTTTTGAAATAATGAGTTTAATAACATAATAGAACAAAAATATAACCAATATTATGTGATATCAATGTAATGAATGGATTAAGATCAATTCAAAGTAAAACACAACTGCCAATCACAATTATTATTTTCTGAACTTAAATGTCAGATAACGAGTAACAAAATATGGTTTGACGGAAAAAACGTTTTGAAAAGAGATTCATTTTTCTCAGAGTTATCGATATTCTATTATATACTCACCTATAGTCGTTATTACGGTGCAAGCGAAAAATAAAGATTGGCCAAAACTCCAGTTTGGTTCTCCCGAAACATTTTTAGCTGCAGATACGCCTCTGTTGCTAGCAGATAAAACTTCTTTAATAAAATTCTCCATTGAGTCATCTGAAAGGAACAACAAATTGATTAAATAAGGCCATTTGAATACTTTACAAACTATATAGTATATTATTATTAGGTCCCACGGTTTTTTTCGTTTTATTTTCAAGTGAGAAGAGTAGGTTAGGAACTGCGTATATAATATTGACTGTATCGACTAAAGAAATTCCATTAAGCTACGAGGAAAAAGTTTAACAAACTGAATGTAAAAACTCTGTAAACGTACATCGATGCTCCAGAATTACAACGGTGTTGTATCTTACAAACTTATAATTTGAATGATAATATTATTAAGTTATATAATATCGGCAGTTGAAACTTTGAAAGTACAAAAATGATGGATTGTAGAAAGGTACCTATACACTGCATTTGTGCGGTCAAATTGTCTCGGTGTAACACTACGACTAAAATAGGTAAATTTAATAATTTGTTAATGCATTTCAATAACAAAATTTTGTTTGTAAGTCTGCTTTTCCGGTACATTTTAAGTGCCGCCTGAGGTCTTTTAAAATACATTACAGTACGTAAATGACATGCTATGCGTATAAAACACAAAGTAAAATTGTATTAATAATTGTATTATACAATACGGTTTTATTAAAATGTAGGCAGTTTCGACTTTTTATTTTACTTTTTACTACCTACCATGAAATGGTTTTTTTTTTTATTAGTTACTAATTACGTTTACACCTCTTTCGACCGCACTTCAAGTATACCTCATCTTGTAAAATACTATAATATAATATATTATTATGTAGGTACCATGGTATACTATCAATTACCACGTAACTATATGAACACGTCTAGACTAAGAATAGACCGTTATAATTCGAAGTCTGTAGTCAATATTTGTATACAATTAGCTAAGCGGACCAAGTTATTTACCGCTTACAGTATTTGGATTTTTGTTATTGTAATATTCATAGCATATGTTTACTATAAATAAACTGTACCTATACCTATTATTAATTTTATAAATTGACTAGCTGATCCTGCGCTGCGTTGTCCATGACAAATTAAATGCCCGCGGATTTACACTTTCTTAAACCTCGCTAAATGTAAACGGCACATATTTTTTAAAGAGTTATTCGGGTTGTTTTGACCGAATTTAAAACCAAGGTCTAAAATTATAGCCAATCATAATTACTATAATATTATTTTCAGTAACCAATGGCAAAAATATATAAATAAAATAATGACTGTATTTTCCGTGAGTCGGCTATATAAATTATATTTAAGTGTTGAAAAGTGATAAGTAAGTAATAAAAAGTAGCCTATGACACTAAGGACATGCTGGATCTATTGACTGAATCTATTTTATGAAAACCAGTCAAAAACCGTGGATTTGGATAGGGGTAATCTGTTCCAGTTTTTCGATTTTATATAGTACCTAGATAATATAATATTATATTTATTAATTAAAGTTGAAACTGATCCAACACGGCATGGCATTAGCCCGTGACAAATTAAATAATTCCAATGGAGTTACCTTGTCCTACACTCCTTTAAATGAGAACTACACATATTTTGAACCCAGTTATTTGGGTGATTTTAACTGAATATAAATAAAATACAGGTCTAAATAATTATATACAATTATAATAAATATTTTATTTCATGTAACCATTGGCAACCCTACACAAACAATAAAATGCAAAATTAAAATATTGACTTCAAAGTGTACATCCTCGAGATTACCTATGCACATAATTTCAGTACCATGATTGCGATTCACTTGGTTTTAGATTGCTTGTCCCCCCCTCACACGCACGCACGCACACACACACATCACCATTACATTGCACACATTTAAATCTATATATATTTAATTGCTAAGTAACCATTTAAAACAACAACCGTATTGATTATTGCTACAATTTATTGTTTACCGTTAAACTGTATTTTACCTATCTAACATAATATTGAATTTGCTTAAAAAATAAGTACCGGAACTCTAAAATACAGATCATGTTTTTGATAACCAATTTAAGACGTGTTGTATGGTACGCATAATATAAAATTACGAATGATATTGATTGAATTGTATAAATAGTCACAGTAAATGTTTAAATTAAATAGCACAGCTAAGCGACGAAATTTGAATAGTGTCTGCAGAACAGGTAGTGGATACGATGGTCCCATAAGAGGAGCCGGTGGAAAAATTGGAGACCGCGGAGGTGTCTTAGAAAAAGATTATTTTCACAAAAAAGTAAACAATTGTATTATGATTATGCACAGAATAGGTACGTTAATGAATACACTGCGAAAATATAACATACATTTTTTAGGACAAAACACTATTAGAAAAATTATCAGAAAAGGCAGAAAAATGTGAAAAAACAGAAAAATGTGAAAAAGCAAATGAAAAAGAAGATTCGAATAATAAAAAAAAGTAGGGATATTCTGGTGGTGTTACTATTTAATTTTTATATAAAATAATTAAAAAAAAAAAAATTAAAAAAAAATTGTATTAATACGCAATGATAAAATATGTCTACCTAGAGACAATGGTAGTTTAATGTTTTAGAGTAGTAGTAGTAGTAGTAGGCAGCGCTTGTCTACTGTGTGGTTTGAAATGTTTGAATAATTATAAGCTAATGAATAAAATGGTATTATTTCATGGATATAATTTTTTTTTTTCATGTTTTTAAGCTACCTAGCTATTATAGGTTCTTAAACGTTAAGACTTAAAGGACTGAATTAAATTGTCAAAAAAAGTTCATTAAACTAAAGCATGATATTGTATAATAATAGTTTATATTTTTTAATTTACTAAAAATTCTAAATTCATAAGTAAATAAGACATTGTTTATGGTTGGTACTCATTAATCATTTATTTTCTCAGTAATTGAATTGGTCTAAAGTTCACATCTGTTTATTTTTTCATCATAATCTCGATATTTATTATTTAATGGCTCAGTGGTTATGTATTTTTTGGATAAGTTATAATATTAAAATCTTCAAAATAAATGAATAAATTGTTCAATTTCTTACTATACGGAGTACAGTCAAATATTTACATAATTTGATAAGACAAATAAGTTACCTATATATTTTAAAGGGTAAATAAGCATAATCATTAATCTGAAATAAAAGGCATTTAAATAGAATCAATAGTGATGTCCGAGAGGTAACCTAAAATAATGTTTAATAAAAATTATATTAAATTATTTGCTTAGGTACAACAATAAATGTTTATAAAATATAAAATATTCGGTTTTATGTATAAAGTTTTAAAAGTTTTTCATAAATACAAAAAATAAAATTTGCAAACCTGGTATAGGTACTTATAATTTAAATAGATAGCTACCATATTTATATGAAACTCTTACAGTGTAGCACTAAAGCTCTAAAACACAAAAAAGTGTTAATGGAAAATAGTCAATAGACGTAGGTACTATACAAAATGCAATAATTGAATTACTCAAGCCATTGTGTTTGGAAAATTGAAAAAACTATATAGTTTATGCGATTGGGTTCCTTTTGTCGGAATATCTAAGGTTCCAAATTATTTTTTATAACAAGAACAAAGCTGGAACAATATTCTATTTTGCTAGGAATTAAGGGAATTTTTTCGATAGATAACTTAAACCATTATTTTGTTTTTTAACCGAATTGTTTTAATTTTATGGTACAGTGCTTTAAACAAGCTTTATTTATTTATAAATAAAATTAAGAGAATCTTTAACTAGGTAGGTACTTATATATATTATAAGCTTGCTGATTAAAAAAAGTTGCTTGTGTGTTCTTTTATTATAAAAATGTTGTATTTACTTGTGTAAACAATAACGTTTTGAAAATAACCGACTAATATCATATAGTCCTTTAGGTACTGAGTATTGGAAATCTACAATAAATAATAATACTTATTAAATCTATAATAAATGAAAAAAAATGTCGTTGACAAACCATTTCCTTTTGGCATGGAAAGGTTGTAGAGGAAATCAACTACTAGTCACACTCCTCAAGTAGGTACAATATGAACAAGAAACACGATTTCCTTTTAAATAAAAGAAAATGAAAATAGATTAACTCTTTATGAAAATTTTCCAAACACTGATGTAAATACTTTAATTGGCATATCTTTAAACAAATTTAGAACAATGAATTAAAATATATTGTTTAGAGATAATTATTAAAAAAAAATATAATTTTTTTGTCATTTTAAATATTGGCAATTACAATATTATTAAACGCTATAGCGTTTTCGTATATTATTACAAAAAAAAAAAATGCTAATACACGTTTTAATTTTTGAAATAACTAGTTCAATAAATCATAAAATATACACATACATCGTTAAATGTGACAAATGGTATGCATAATTTACCGTAAACGGTACGCGTTGATATTATAATATTATTTTCAACAAAATTACATCATTATTATTTCTATACTATTTTTTAAAACATAAACTATGGTTATTTTAGTCGTAACAAAATGTTTATTCACAATCGTTTTAATTGTTTATTTAATATTTACACTTTTTTTACGTTGCAATAATAATATAATGTACATAATGTATTACACATCGAACGACAGTGTATATAGGTATGTATAAAATGAAATACTTTTGGTTTTTATGGTAGGCATAGGTGGGTATACTTGATGTATACAAAGTTTTTTTTTTTTGTAGCAAGGATAGAACCCGAAACGAAATTAAATTTAAATGCTTTCAATAATTGATTATAAAAACTGACAGGCTATTTTTCGGTTTTACTTTTTCCTATCGATGATTTAGATGTAACATAAAACAGAAGTTCTAAAGTTATTTCTACCATTTAATTTTCTGACGATTACTTTAAAATAAAAAGGCGTTTTAAACACCAAAAATGAATAAACCATTGTCCGTTTTATATTTATTAACTTTTGATATTTTATATTCTAGATACGTATCATAATATTTATCCATTATATTTGAACAGCTGTGGTGGTATATTTGTATTGACAGACCGTTATTAAATAGAAATGTATGATTAGTTAAAAGCTTCGTCCTTTCTAAACACACACAAGCTGGTAGTTTTTACGAGGATTTTTCCTTTTTTTTTTTTGGTACCGTAATATTAGTTATTTTTTATAGGTACAACGGAATGAAATCGCTTGTTTAATTTGATTAATCCAAGCCCAATTCCATCGATTTATGGGTGAATACAAATAATTGTATAATGTGATTTTTTTGTATTTACTTGTAAAGTGCGTATTCTGAATCGTTTCAAAATTAGTAAGAAATTACTAATAACTTATACTATATAATATGACGTATTCAGTTAAAACTTATAAGCATTTCTGTAAAATACGAAACTTGTAAACCATTTAATTTTTATAATTTGATATACAATTATAATATGGTTATTAGCCTTTTTCGATTATTTACTTGTTTCCCCCCGATATCTAATTTAATCTGTAAACATTAAATATCATATGTAATAGTAAATCTATTAAAATCTAATATCAATTTATTCAGTTCCCAGTATTTGGTAATTTTGTTGAGTCATAAACTAAAAATGTATCTTTTTATTAGCTTTAAAATAACTAAACTATATATCAATTTATTGCAAGAAGTGTGGTTTTTAATTGAATACTTAACACTCACGTAGACTATTTATTTTACAATCATATTTTAAATCTATCATTTATAGAAAATTCAAAGAATATTCTTTCTTTTCAATCAAGAAATATAACGTATAATTGGTTTTTCTGTTATATTAAATATGATTATTACAACAACAAAAACAATATTATATAATATATAATACAATACGAATGTACAATTCGATTTTCTCGCTTTATCTTGAATTTATTAAGAATTAAATCAAATTACAATCGGATATTATATATTTTTTCCTCCATATATTCTACCATATAAAGAACTATTGTGATGAAACGTGTAGCTCTTCGATAGTGGCTGATCCAGGGCTTAATTTGGGGAGGGCAAAAGTACAAAAAGTACAAAAATTGGCTAAACATAGTGTAAAACAAAGGGAAACTACGGAAATCGGGGGAGGTGGGAAAATTCCCCCTTTGCCTCCCCCCTATGATCCGCCGGTGCTCTTCGATGTATAAATATTTTCAACACTGCAGTTAGTACCATGAAAGGTATTCACATTTTTTTACTCAAAAGTAACTAGTTACAATGATGTTACTTTTATGATATTCTTTTACTTCTATGATATTTAAGTTTCATAAAAAAAAGTCTATTTTAAATCAATCTTTTTTTATATTTATTTTATACAATAATGTATTTTCAAAATATTATGATCAGTTAATTTAGCTCGTTTTTTTGTACAAATATCTCCAGCT
Source organism: Macrosiphum rosae (assembly GCA_016617965.1). Lineage (NCBI taxonomy): Eukaryota > Metazoa > Arthropoda > Insecta > Hemiptera > Aphididae > Macrosiphum > Macrosiphum rosae. The sequence continues at coordinate 25,436 of WHPZ01586242.1, forward strand.
ACACTAAAGAGCCGTTCAACAGAAGCGCTTGAAGGGAGTGACGTATTAAACTTCACAAAAATTTGTTCAGTTAAATTGAAAATAATATTAACACAACATCGTTTATTTATATACCTAATTATATTAGATTATACTGGGAAAATGTTGCAACTACATAAATACCTACTTAAATTATTAATATAATTACATTTTCTGATGCGGCAACGAGGGGAGGAGACTACCCCGTGAATAGACCCCTATAGACCCCTATAGACCTAACCTAACCACCCCCCCCCACAAAAAAAAAAATTAAATTTATAATGTAACGCATTCTTCTGCCAAGTTACTTCTAAATAATTAACGTAGTTCAGTAACGAGTAACGCACGTTACGTTACTACCCAACACTGATAATATGCAAGCCCGGATTAAGGGGGGGTCCAGGGGGTCCAGGGGGGCCATGGCCCCCGGGCCTCCATTTATTTAGGGGCCTCAGATTTGTCCATTATAGGCTATAACACCGCATAAATCACTTAAAAAAATCGATGATTATTTAGCGAGGAAAAAAGCTTATAAATTATAATTTATAAATAAAATGATACTTTATTCTTGATTTATTGCTATGTACCTAATATCTATATATATTTATTATAACAGGTACCTATATATTAATATACGTTATTTTTTTTTCGTACAGGGGCCTCAAAATGTCTTTATCCGGGCTTGATAATATGTATTATGCAATATCGATTTCATACATACACGCAAATCAGACAGACCATTATAACGTCTAATAGACAATCATTGAAGCATCCTATACATTCCTACGACCTGCAGTCAAGATTGAAAACACTAATAGATAATCGTCGGAGCATCCCCAACATTTCTGATGACATAGGCACCTGTGTAATATACGCTCGAATACTCTATGTTTTGGATGTATTCGGTAGACGGAAATATGTTAAGAGAAT